>JAPQWV010001423.1:0-88999 GCA_027422505.1 Craterostigma plantagineum | reverse complement strand
TTTTCTCGTTTGAACAACCATCCGAAGAGTACAGAATACGGTTGAAGGCCCGGAATGGGATTCAAAGGAAGAAAAGGACATCGGAGAAGGCTCAAAATGGATGACTAAGGGCTAATGGGGGAAAATATTTAAGGCCGAGTGAGGAATTACCTAAGCGTCCCTATCATTTTCCTATCGATCTAAGGCAAGGTGAGGATGAAGCCAAATCACTAGTTAAGACAAGTAATTGATGTGTGACTCACTCGAGAATAGATCCAAAGAAGGAAAAATCAAGGCTTGAATCCTCACATATGTATAGTGGGCTTTGTGTCTAGTGGAGCAACCTAATGACCTATAGACACAAGAATGCGACTTCGACTGACAAAACTAAGCAATTAAATCGATCGCATGTCGGAGTAAAATTTTAAGTGACTTTAGATCAAAGCATCCTAAAGGATTTCGTCATTCCCCTATATTATAGGTATATATTTATTATTTTTATTATTGTTATCACGCAAGATATGACAAATGAGCATAGAAAACACATAGAATAGAGCATGTGATAGCACAGAAGATCAGGTAATGCACATATCACGGGAGATTCAACATGCCTAATTTCCAACAAGGAATTGAAATCGTTTTTTCAACAATGCCTTGGTGAAAATGTCAGTTAGTTGGTACTCCGTGTTCACGAAATACATATCTGTGGTGCCTTTTTCTACATGATCTTAATAAAATGATATCTAATGTCTATGTGTTTTGTGCGTGAGTGATGAACAGGATTGCAAGTAATGGCGATGGCACTTTGACTATCACTATATATGGGTATGTTATTTAAATTGTACCCATAGTCGCGAAGCTGAGTCCGCATCCACAGCATCTACTTTTTGGATGACCAGCAGACCAGCTTTTCGCCTAGAAATTGAGCGCCACCGGACGTGCTTTTCCTGTCCATTCGGCAGCCTGCATAATAAGCATCAGTATAGCCGATAAGTTTAAAGTTCGTACCCTTGGATACCATAGTCCAATGGTAGAAAGTGCCCCTAAGGTAACGCAGAATCCTTTTATTCGCGAGCATATGGGATTCTTTGGGATCGGCTTGAAAACGGGCACATAAGCAGGTGGCAACATGATATCCGGTCGGATCGAAGTGAGGTAGAGAAGAGATCCAATGATGCTGCGATATAGTGTGACGTCGACCACCGACTTGCCAGAGGGATCGACATCCAACTTGCAGCTTGGTGACATATGAGTGCTGAGAGGCTTGGTCTGATCTTGATGGAATTTCTTCAAAATATCCTTGATGTTTTTGTCTGACTGATGAAAATCCCATCTTCAAGTTGCCTTACTTGTAGTCCTAAGAAGAACTGCATCTCTCTCATGTGACTTATCTCGAACTTGCTTGTCATTAGATCTCCAAACTTCTTGCAAAAGTCGTGGATTAGTTGATCCGAAGATTATGTCGTCGACGTATACTTGAACGACCATCAGATCTTTGTCCTGCCATTTGATGAAGAGGGTTGTGTCTATCGTTCCTCGTATAAATCCAAATTTTATGAGGAATTCACTCAGGCCATCGTATCAAGCACGTGGGGCTTGTTTTAGTCCAGAGAGCTTTGTCCAATCGATAGACGTGATCGGGATGTTCTTGATCAATGAAGCCTTCCGCTGAGCGACGTAGACTTCTTCTTTTCGTACGCCGTTGAGAAAGGTGGTCTTTACATCCATCTGATAGACTTTGAAGTCTTTGTGAGCCGCATAAGCCAGGAGAAGACGGATAGTTTCGATTCGGACGACAGGAGCATTCGTCGTAGTCGATGCCTTCCTGTTGATTGTATCCCTTCGCAACTAATCTTGCTTTGTTCCGGATCAGTTCACCATCTTCATTCTTCTTGTTTTTGAATACCCATTTAGTTTCGACATTTGTTTTCCCATGCGGTTGGGGTACTAAGGTCCATACTTTAAGGCGTTCGAATTGATGAATTTCATCATGCATAGCTATTACACAATCCGGGTCTTGAAGTGCATCTGCCACCTTAGTAGACTCGTTTTGGCTTAAGAAGAAGCAGAAGAGACTGTGTTGACGATGTGTCCTTACTCGCTTGAGGGCTCGCCAATTATCTGATCAACCGAGTGAGCTCTAGTCCACTTGCGCTCATGCGGGAATGTTGAAGACGATGTGTCAGCCGTTTGTGGGTCTGGATTTCCAAAGTTCTCCGGTTGTTCATTTGTGTGGGGAGTTCCAAATTGGCACTTGGAGAGAGCGACTCCGATGTTCTTCCTCAACACCCACGGTAGTTTCTTCATATTATTCTGAGGCAAGTCTGAATCGTTGGAGTAGGAACTATTGAAGAGCTTGTACATCGGCCTCTTCGGGTGGAGAATCCAATATAGGTGTAGCATTGTGTGACCGATATACTGGCTCGAAGAGAGAGTCCAAATCGTCTAATGCAAGTCTCATAGCTTCTTCTGACGTTGAATTCGGAGTTGTTGCCACCTTCTGTTGGTTTTGTGCCAACACACTAGTGAAAACATGTTCTGAACTGTTATATTCAGAAGCTATCGGGTTGAGTACGGGTCCTAAACTGAGGTGTGCAGGAGCCATCTGGTTTGGCACAGGTCCTGAACTGAGGTGTGCAGAGGCCATCGGGTTAAGCACGTGTCCTGGACTGAAGTGACCAGAAGCCATGTCGTTCACCTCGTAAAAGTGAGGTTATAGCTTTCCTTAATCGTGTGGTTGGGCTAGATGTATACTCGGTACGCTTTTGATGTTGAAGAATACCCGACGAAGGTTGCTTCGAATGCTTTAGGGTCGAACTTTGGCACGTTTGTCTTCTGTCGTTCGGCACAAAGCACTTGCACCCGAAGACTTTAAAGAATGAGATGTTGGGTACTCTATTATTTACAATCTCGTATGGAGTCTTGTTGAACCGTTTGTGAACACCCCGTCCTGTTTTGGGTAAAACAGGCGGTATTGACTGCTTCATCCCAAGAAAGTGTCGAAGGCCGAATGGATAGCACTGTACGAGCGGCTTCCACTAGAGTTCTATTTTTTCCTTTCAATGACCCCATTTTGTTGAGGTGTCTTTTGCAGCTGAGAATTGTTGACTAATTCCAAGTTTTTGATAAACTCACTGAGGTGATTATTTTTTAACTCATTCAGTTCCGTTGTATGTTCGTATAACTTGTAGTATGTTGTTGTAACGACCCTCGTTTTCTAATTAGGGTTTTGGTGCGGATTTCCGCAACGTAAGCCGCGGAAGGCCCGTCTAATTAAAACTTTTTCCTAAAATATATTATAATACAACAAAATATCATTTTATATAATAGTCTCTGTACAATGGGCCGAAACCCCAAAATGTCAAAAGGTCAAAAAAACCCTATCGCCGCTCCACAGGTCTTCATCCATGTACCGCACCGCCCTCAAAAGTCCGTGGAGCACCGCCACCAGCCGCCTCAGTCTTGACGCGCGTCGGCGTCAGACTCAGTACCTACAACACGTAAACACTGAGCGATTTGCCCGGTAGGTGAATAAAAATGCATGTATGCACGTGAACGCTCATTCCTGATCCCAATATCTCACAAATGCAATGTTCACTCTTTCTTTCTTTTCTCACAATCCTGTCTCATATTACTCAACAAAGGGCCCTAGGTTAGACTCGACAGCTCGCGCGCCTATAACATAACGGAAGCTTACACTAGCAGCGTTTTGACGTTCACGCAACTGCCCTGCTAGGTCGCTCTTCCGTAAGCGGTTGCCGACATTGACAGCGTTTTGACGTTCACAGCGCAACTGCCCTGTCAAGTCCCTCCGCTGAAAATAATAACTCACGACGGTTTTGCACCTCGGGACGTTCACGCCCGAGTAGACAGATCGATCACGCCTGTCTGCCGTCAGGTGTCATACGAGTACCAACCTCGACTCCTCAACGAGTCAACAACAAAAATCACAAACATGTCATTCTACCCCGCTCGAAATATCTCAAGTCTACCGTCTCAATACGGTGTAAATTTCTCCCCCTTGTGGTATGATATGCATATGTTGTGCATATAAACGTGAAACATGATTCCACATGAACATATGTAAAACATATAAATCACAAAAATCATCGAATTAAACATATAATCCACATAGTGTTTACGTATTGTAGATGGATGATCCACCTACCTGTCCTCCCGCTATTGCTAAATAAGCGGTCTGATGGATTCCTATAAGTCGATCCTCTGAATACATAAATATTTCCATATCAGTATATTTACTAAACTACATAAGTTTTCAAGTTCCTAAATTCTAATTATAGAAAACCCTTAAATTTACGAAAACCTAAAAATAATAATATTCCTAAAAATAAATAACCTAAAATGTTGAAACCCTAAAAATAGCAAAATTCTAAAATACCGAAAATTTATTAATTAAAATACAATGTCTAGATATTTAAAACCATTAGCGAGGTCTATATATATATATATAATATATATATATAACTAATGTAGAAAACATCAAACCATATCGACATTCTATATAAATGTCGATAGAAATGTCGAGTTCCTTAATAGATATATTTCGAATTCTTTATGTTATCTATATCGACATCTTTGAGTAGCAAATATCGAATTAAAGTTGTCTAGCTCCTACAAATGTCGAGACGTTCTAAAAATAATTATAAATATCGAGACCTGAAAACAAGTAAAAATGTCGAGAATAGACTTACAGCATAAATGTCGACATCGAAAGAATAAATATCGAGACTATATGTCGAGCTTTAAAGGAGAGATGTCGAGACCTTAGTTGAATTCTTATAAAATGTCGGGACCCCCTTTTTTTTTTTTCCTTAAAAATATCGAAACCCCATGTAAAATGTCGGGACCCAACATGGCGAGGAATATCGGTATCTTACAATAATTAGAAAAAATGTCGAGACAACACAAAATACCGAAATTTATGTCGACTTTTTCCTAAACACCTCGAGATCTTAAGAACAAATGTCGAAATATCATTTCTTGAAAAAAAAAGTCGAAATCATGGAAAAATGTCGACACTTACATATACGAGATCTTTACTTATTAAAATGTCGAAACAGCAAACACATGTCGAGTCTCTCAAAATTCCTCTAAGACACATATCAAGATTTTGCCTTATTATATCTCGATATCTTTCCAATGTCGAGCCCTCTGCTACACAAAATAATCTCGAGAGTCAGAACTTTACAAATTCGAGGCTTATAAAATATCGAAACTTTATAGGTGTCGACGACTTTTCCATAAAATATCGAAACCTCCATATGTAATAAATAAATATCAATATCTTACTAGCTCAGGTGTCGAATTTTATTTTGCTAAAACACCAGGCCGAGAACTTCTAACAACATGATTCTCCCCAGAAACCCTAAAATCAATACCACTAACATCATCTTCAAGAATCATTCCTAATACAAATACGGTATTATACCTTAAAATTCTACAATCCTAAAGAATCTATTAAACTCTAGTTTCTAAGTACGACATCCTTCGAATAGTACTTAAAGTCATTTTCTAACATTCTATATCTGTTGAAAATACCATAACAGCATCGAATTCATCTTTTAAGAAATATACCTTCCTTTCACTTCAAGTTCAGCGTCGAACTGTTCTGTTTTACGGGCTGAAATTCCTTTCGTTTTCTCCTTCCCTTTCTTGGTATAGTATTTCTTATAATTATCAGTTAAGTTATGGATATGTACTAATATAAAGCTTTCGAGAACAGTGATGATTAGACACTTATGCGATGGTGGGCTTTTTCCTTAAGCTTAAGTAATCTATTACTTATCACATTTTTAGAAATTGGGCCTAAGTTTCGAAGGTTAATTGGGCAGCCCATCACTATTTGTTAGCGTACTATTCTTATTCTTGTTCAGATTTCACATCTTAAATTTCTTTGCAAAAATTTTAATTTCACGTAACCACATAATTGTTTACATCAAAAATCCCGTATTAAATTTACGGGTATTACATCCTCCCCCCCTTAAAGAAATTTCGTCCCCGAAATTACGCCGACTGGAATAACTCGGGATAACGAACTCTCATATCATTCTCACGCTCCCACGTGGCTTCCTCAACTAATTGATTCCGCCACAAAACCTTAACTAACGGAATAATCTTATTCCGAAGTTGTTTCATTTCATACATCAAGATTTCTACTGGTCTTTCCTCGTAACTCAAGTCTGGCTTGAGTTGTTGATAAAGGGTCTCGTTCTGGATCACATGGCTCGGGTCCGCGACATATTTTCGTAACGTCGATACGTGAAATACGTCGTGAACTTGCAATAATGAAGCCGGCATTCTAATTGGTACGCTACTTCGCCGACCTTTTTAATGATCCTGAAAGGGCCTATGTATCTGGGACTCAGCTTGCCCTTTCTACCGAAACGCTTTACTCCTTTCATCGGGGAGATTTTTAGAACACTTGGTCATTTTCTGTGAACTCCAAAGGTCGTCGCCGATGATCTGCGTAACTTTTCTGACGACTCTGTGCAGTTCGCATCCTTTCTCGAATTTTTGTGACAGCTTCTGTCATTTCTCGGATCATATCGGGTCCTAACAGTGTTCGCTCACCGATTTCGTCCCAATGGACTGGGGATCGGCACTTGTGCCCATATAACGCCTCGTATGGCGCCATCCCAATTGTCGCGTGGAAACTGTTGTTGTATGAAAACTCTATAAGTGGCAAATACTTACTCCAGTTTCCTTTGAAATCGAGCACGCATGCCCGTAGCATGTCCTCGAGAGTCTGAATTGTTCCTTCAGACTGTCCGTCGGTTTGAGGATGATACGCAGTACTGAACGAGAGCTTGGTACCCATTGCTTTCTGCAGGCTCTGCCAAAAGTTCGCAAAAAATCTCGAATCTCGATCCGAGACTATAGAAATTGGAATTCCATGGAGGCGGATAATTTCCTGAATATATAATTCCGCATAGCGTTCCATGGAAAAAGTGGAACTAATTGGGAGGAAATGAGCCGATTTGGTCAGGCGATCAACAATCACCCAAATAGCATCGTGGCCTTTCGTCGTTTTGGGTAAACCAACGACGAAATCCATTGTGATATGATCCCACTTCCATTCCGGAATGGGTAGAGGCTGTAGGGTTCCACCGGGTCGTTGGTGTTCTGCTTTAATCAATTGACAGGTCATACATCGATTCACAAATGCAGCGATGTCTTTCTTCATTCCTGGCCACCAGTATGTTACTCGTAAATCTTGATACATCTTTGTGGTTCCTGGGTGTACCGAATATGTGGTCGTGTGTGCTTCCTTCATTATCGTCTGTCGCAATTCCTCATTGTTAGGTACATAAAGACGATTCTTGTATAGCAAAGCTCCATCCTCTCGGATGTTAAAGTCTTCGGGTAGTGCTTCCTTCATTTTTAGGTAGAGTTCGTCTTCTTCTTGCGTCTTCTTGATTTGTTCTAGCAGCGTGGGTTGGAGGGTTAGCGCAGCTAGTCTTGCCTCAACTTCGCCCAAATTAACTACCTCTATTCCAAGCTGATGTAACTCTGCATTCACCGCTTTTCGACTTAGCGCATCTGCGACTACGTTTGCCTTACCCGGATGATAGCTGATGACGCAATCGTAGTCCTTGACGAGCTCCAACCATCTTCGCTGTCGCATATTCAGTTCCTTCTGGGTGAAGAAATACTTCAAACTCTTATGGTCTGTGAAGATCTCACATTTCTCTCCGTAGAGATAATGTCTCCAGATCTTCAGAGCGAAGACCACCGCTGCTAATTCGAGGTCATGGGTTGGGTAGTTCTTCTCGTATTCCTTTAGTTGCCGCGAAGCATAGACAATCACCTTTCCGTTCTGCATCAGCACGCACCCCAAGCCATTCTTCGAAGCATCGCTGTATACCGCAAATCCTCCGGTCCCTGATGGTATTGTCAATATTGGGGCAGAGGTAAGACGTTTCTTCAATTCTTGAAAGCTCTGTTCGCATGCTTCGGTCCATTTGAACGTAACGTTCTTCCTCGTCAAATTGGTTAATGTAGAGGCAATACTAGAGAAGTCCGCTATAAATTTACGGTAGTATCCCGCAAGTCCAAGAAAACTTCGAACTTCAGTAGGAGTCGTAGGTCGTGGCCAGTTATTCACAGCTTCGATCTTACTCGGGTCCACAGAGATTCCATTTCCAGAAATCACGTGTCCCAAGAAGGCTACTTGCTCAAGCCAAAATTCGCATTTCTTGAATTTGGCGTAGAGCTGTTTCTCTCGCAGGATTCCTAAGACGGTTCGTAGATGGCTTTCGTGTTCATCTCTTGTTTTAGAATAGATCAAAATATCGTCAATAAAGACGATAACGAACCGATCGAGGTAGTCTTTGAAGACTCGATTCATCAAGTCCATAAAAGTAGCTGGGGCGTTTGTCAGTCCAAAAGGCATGACCAGAAACTCGTAATGGCCGTACCTCGTACTGAACGCAGTTTTCGGAACGTCTGCCTCCCTGATCTTTAACTGATGGTATCCCGAACGGAGGTCGATTTTCGAGAATACCGGAGCTCCTTGCATTGATCGAACAGATCATCGATCCTTGGCAAAGGGTATTTATTCTTGATCCTGATCTTATTCAATTCTCGGTAGTCGATGCATAGTCGCATCGACCCATCCTTCTTTCGTACAAAAAGAACGGGTGCGCCCCACGGCGAAAAACTCGGCTGAATAAACCCCTTAGATAGTAGGTCTTCTAATTGTTCCTTCAATTCTTTTAACTCATTCGGTGCTAAACGGTAAGGGGATTTAGAGATTGGGGCTGATCCTGGCATCAGATCTATCTTGAACTGTATTTCTCGATCAGGGGTAACCCCGGAGATCATCGGAAATACATCAGAGTATTCGTTGACTACAGGTACGTCTTTTAGTTCCGGCTGAGGTAAGTCCTCTGCCTTCACCGTATACACGAGATAAGACTCACAACCTGATCTCAAAAGTCGTTGAGCCTTCAGAGCCGATATTCTTGGAATTCTATTCTTATTTGCTTTGCCCGAAAAAGTGAATGCTTCTTCTTCAGGCAGCTGGAATTTAACGACCTTCTTGTTGCAATCTATGATGGCTCCATATCTTGAAAGCCAATCCATTCCGAAGATGACATCATAGTCGTTCATCGGGATTACAATCAGGTCGGCACTTAAGTTCCTACCCTCAATAACTACGACGCATCCTTTCAGGACTTGGTTGGTATGCGTCGAATCCCCGTGTGGTAGAGTAACTACATAGTTGCATTCAGATGAGGTAGGAGATATTCCTACCTTCGTCACATACTTAGCCGACACAAATGAATGTGTGGCTCCAGAATCAATTAACACAGAAGTGGGCACGTTATAGATAGTTAACGTACCCGTCACCACAGAAGGATTTGCTTCAGCTTCTTTATTAGTCAGCGTAAAAACTAGAGCCGGTACCGGTGGAGTTCGAACCGGTGGTTGGTTTGGGTTTCGGGGTAAAGGTGCATCACAGTTCCTAGCATAATGACCCATTTTCCCGCACCTGAAGCACTGAGGGTTTGGATTTGCTCCGGATCTATAACATGCTCCAAAATGGTAGCGCCGCACTGTCTGCACTGGGGCGCAGAATTTGGGGGTCTGCCCTGAATATTTATGGGTCCCGGATTAGGCATTGGGCGCCAATTTTGTTGACCCTGGCGATTTCCCTGGCCTTTGTTGAAAAATTGACGTTTACGGTCATTCCCTGGTCCTTGTTGACCCTCCTTTCTCTTTTTCGCTTCCAGAGCTTCAGAAATCTGAGACTCTGCTTGCTCCGCTATCATGGCCCGTTTCGCTACTTGGGTAAATTCCATCTGTCGGGCTCCCGCAATACTTAGGTCACGATAGAGTTCAGGTTTGAGGCCTGTAATGAACCTCGTCACCTTCAATAGGTTTGTCGCCACCATGTGAGAGCAAAACGAGATAGCTCCTCGAATTTACGGATATATTGAGACACGGGCATTCCTCCTTGCCTGAGGTTCATGAATTCTAACATCCGTCGTTCTTGTTCGTGAGCAGTAAAGTATTTGCTGTGGAACAATTCTCTAAATCGTTCCCACGACATTACCACTGGGTCTTCCAAGACCTTCACAGTGTCCCACCAGAAACGGGCATTTCCTCTCAGCATCGAAACGGCGCACATGACCTTTTCATCTTCAGGTACGCGGCTGTATATAAACATATCTTCGATAGTCCGTAACCAATCTTCAGCTATTGCGGGATCGGTGGCATCCGCAAATGTTGGGGGATCCATTTTCCGAAACCGTTCCCCTATAATTTCTACACGCGCTGGCTGTGGGGAAGGACGATGTTCAGACGAGCTATGATGATGGATTAGCTCGTCGATTTGACTCGACTGGCGATTGATATGTTCCGACTGACGTTGAAGTAAATCGGTCAGTCGTAGAATAGTGGAGTCCCTTTCATTTGGAGGGAATCCGGTTCAGCCCTACGGCTGGATTCAGCCACATGTTCACTACGGGTTCTTGGCATTTTTCAACTATTTTCTATAATGATTCAAATAAACACATATCAGATAACACATAATCACATAGTCAAGCACTTAACTTACAGGCCAGGCTGGTTCTCCAGGCTTTTGAGCGAACAGTACATGGACAGTCTTCAGAATCTAGAGCCTACGCTCTGATACCACCTGTAACGACCCTCGTTTTCTAATTAGGGTTAGTGGCGGATTTCCGCAACGTAAGCCGCGGAAGGCCCGTCTAATTAAAACTTTTTCCTAAAATATATTATAATACAACAAAATATCATTTACATAATAGTCTCTGTACAATGGGCCGAAACCCCAAAATGTCAAAAGGTCAAAAAAACCCTATCGCCACTCCACATGTCTTCATCCATGTACCGCACCGCCCTCAAAAGTCCGTGGAGCACCGCCACCAGCCGCCTCAGTCTTGACGCGCGTCGGCGTCAGACTCAGTACCTACAACACGTAAACACTGAGCGATTTGCCCAGTAGGTGAATAAAAATGCATGTATGCACGTGAACGCTCATCCTGATCCCAATATCTCACAAATGCAATGTTCACTCTTTCTTTTCTCACAATCCTGTCTCATATTACTCAACACAGGGCCCTAGGTCAGACTCGACACCTCGCGCGCCTATAACATAACGGAAGCTTACACTAGCAGCGTTTTGACGTTCACAGCAACTGCCCTGCTAGGTCGCTCTTCGTAAGCGGTTGCCGACATTGACAGCGTTTTGACGTTCACGCAACTGCCCTGTCAATGTCCCTCCGCTGAAAATAATAACTCACGACGGTTTTGCACCTCGAGACGTTCACGCCCGAGTAGACAGATCGATCACGCCTGTCTGCCGTCAGGTGTCATACGAGTACCAACCTCGACTCCTCAACGAGTCAACAACAAAATCACAAACATGTCATTCTACCCCGCTCGACAATATCTCAAGTCTACCGTCTCAATACGGTGTAAATTTCTCACCCTTGTGGTATGATATGCATATGCTGTGCATATAAACGTGAAAACATGATTCCACATGAAACATATGTAAAACATATAATCACAAAAATCATCGAATTAACATATAATCCACATAGTGTTTACGTATTGTAGATGGATGATCCACCTACCTGTCCTCCCGCTATTGCTAAATAAGCGGTCTGATGGAATTCCTATAAGTCGATCCTCTGAATACATAAATATTTCCATATCAGTATATTTACTAAACTACATAAGTTTTCAAGTTCCTAAATTCTAATTATAGAAAACCCTTAAATTTACGAAAACCTAAAAATAATAATATTCCTAAAAATAAATAAACCTAAATGTTGAAACCCTAAAAATAGCAAAATTCTAAAATACCGAAAATTTATTAATTAAAATACAATGTCTAGATATTTAAAACCATTATCGAGGTCTATATATATATATATATATATATATAAATGTAGAAAACATCAAACCATATCGACATTCTATATAAATGTCGATAGAAATGTCGAGTTCCTTAATAGATATATTTCGAATTCTTTTTGTTATCTATATCGACATCTTTGAGTAGCAAATATCGAATTAAAGTTGTCTAGCTCCTACAAATGTCGAGACGTTCTAAAAATAATTATATTTATCGAGACCTGAAAACAAGTAAAATGTCGAGAATAGACTTACAGCATAAATGTCGACATCAAAGAATAAATATCGAGACTATATGTCGAGCTTTTAAGGAGAGATGTCGAGACCTTAGTTGAAATTCTTATAAAATGTCGGGACCCCTTTTTTTTTTTCCTTAAAAATATCGAAACCATGTAAAATGTCGGGACCCAACATGGTGAGGAATATCGGTATCTTACAATAATTAGAAAAAATGTCGAGACAACACAAAATACCGAAATTTATGTCGACTTTTTCCTAAACACCTCGAGATCTTAAGAACAAATGTCGAAAATAATCATTTCTTGAAAAAAAAAGTCGAAATCATGGAAAAATGTCGACACTTACATAATACGAGATCTTTACTTATTAAAATGTCGAAACAGCAAACACATGTCGAGTCTCTCAAAATTCCTCTAAGACACATATCGAGATTTTGCCTTATTATATCTCGATATCTTTCAAATGTCGAGCCCTCTGCTACACAAAATAAATCTCGAGAGTCAAAACTTTACAAATGTCGAGGCTTATAAAATATCGAAACTTTATAGGTGTCGACGACTTTTCCATAAAATATCGAAACCTCCATATGTAATAAATAAATATCGATATCTTACTAGCTCAGGTGTCGAAATTTTATTTTGCTAAAACACCATGCCGAGAACTTCTAACAACATAATTGTTTACATCAAAAATCCCGTATTAAATTTACGGGTATTACAGTTGTAGTAGATTCTGAGTCGTGTTCACAAAGTTGATTATCAAGTCACCGTCTCATCTTTGGTTCGAAGGAACTTTGTCCAAGTGTAGCGAGAGTAGTCATCGACGATCACTAGTACGTACTTTCTTCCATTGATACTCTGAGTCTGCATGGGCCCACAGAGATCCATGTGGATGAGTTCCAATGGTCGAGAAGTAGACGCAATTTGCTTGACGTGATGAGACGCTCGCTTCATTTTTCCCAATTGACATGCCGAACACTGATGCTCCTTTTGTAGTAGTATAGTGGGAAGAAACCAACTTTTTCGTAGAGTGTCGTTGAAGAGCTTTCATATTCATATGAGATATTCGTTGATGCCATTGTTCCTCTGTAAATCAGTCTGAGATGAGGCATACAGCTGTCGAGGGCCGCACGGACGTCAGGTTGATCGTGTAATCGTGTAAAGATTGGATTTCCGAAGTCGTAGAGGAGTTCTGTGTCCTGACTATCGAAAATTCCGCACCGGTCATCATGAAGACCAGTTGAAATCTTTTATCACAGACTTGGCCTATGCTGAACAAGTTATCGCGGAGGCCTTCGACGTACGAGACATCTTTTATCGTCAGATTTTCCAAAATAATCGCTCCACATCCAAGGATGGGAGCTGAGTCATGTTTCCGAATCTGACTTTGCCGTTTGGCCAGTCTTTGTAGTTGCTCAGCAGCTCTATATCGCCAGTCATGTGTGTGGAGCAACCAGAGTCGAGGTATCACACATGATGGATCTGCAAAACTAAGTTAGAGAGCTTTAGGTACCCACTTAAGCATGGGTCCTCTCAGATTAGCAGATATGATTTTGGGTTCAGATTTAGTTCCTAAATTTTTGTTCGAGGAAGTTTTGATAACCCATTTCACTTTCGGAGAAGTGGGTTGGGAGCTGCCTCTTTAGGTGACTTGTCTTTTCGGGTTCGTCGTCATAGGCGGATATTTAGGACCCATTTAGGTTGAACCTTGCAGGGAAGGTTAATTTTAGCACGTACAAATGCTTTGGTAGGTTTGATCGAGGAGAAGATCTTTTCTTATGAAAGTCTCCTAAGGTACTTGGGGGATTTAATCTCTACGGGATACCTTAGGTGAGTACAGTCATGTAAGGCGCCATAAGCTTTCTTTATGGCTGGATCTTGTTTCCAACGAGTTTTTCTAGTGGCATTTGTTTCAGAATGATTATTTTAATATTTGAAGTAGAGCCTAGTTCGAAGTTGTTGATTCTAAAGGTGGTAGGCTGAAGTGAACAAGTAGAAGCAATAATTTGAAAAGCAGAAATGGCTCTTTTATTACTAGGAGTGTCTTTTATTGAGGCAGAATGAGTAACATTCTTAAAAACATTCAAATCTACTGGCTCCTTCTTTATCTTAACAGTAGACACTCTCGCCTTCGTTTTCTGTGCTGGCCTACGCTCCCTGTGGACGTAGGTGAAGTAGAATTAGTTTTAGCACTTTTAACGGAATTATTAATGCACTTTTGATCTTTCGAAGGCGAATTTTTCGATTTTCACGCTTTTCATAATAGCGTGAGAGGTAGTTTGGGAGGATGAGGAAGCCTTGAGATTTCCATCTCTTTAAAGAACTTTTTCTTTTAAGCTTCGAAATTCTCTCGTTCTTTATCTAACTTCGCCTGTGACTCCTCTATGTCCTCTACGTGTAACAATATCGTCTATTGTTTCGATTTTTTCATATAATTTCTTGCGTTCCTCACCTAGGAGAGCATAATTATTTCTACCGTTAGTTTGGCAGCTTTACAGGCATCTAATTCTTCACTAAGCTCACTAACCTTAGTATTTGATATTTTTAACTGAGCTTTCTCATTGAGATTCCTAACCAAACAAATGTTATTTGCTAGCCTATATTCCAGTTCCTTTATCTTTTCACTATGCTGTCCTAATTGAGGTTGACTAGTCTCTCTAGAGTGTAGGCTCTTAGTAAGTTCTTCTACTTTAGCACTAGAGCTTCTAAGTTCTGATTCGAGACTATCTATTTTCTCCCGAGCCCTAGAAAGTTTATCCTCTAGTTCCTTTACGCTTTTCTGCTCACGTTTCATGTTAATGTATGCTTATTGATACGATTCTAACATGGTCAGTAATGTGAAAGGAGAGACTACCTCTTGTGAGAAGGTGGCTGCATTGTCTTCGTCCGTTCGGTTGGATGTTTCGGCGTCCGATTCTTGTCGAGACGGGCCATGAGGGATAAATTCTCTTCTTCAGAACTCTACGTGTCCTCGAGCCATTGGTCTTGTTTGGCCATGAGAACTCTTCCAGCTTCCTTCTGTTTAGTCAATTGGAGCTTCCCGGCGTAGTAGTTGACATCTCTCTTCTTCGGTAGAGTGCACTCTCTGGCAAAGTGATCTGGCTTGCCACAGTTGAAGCATTTGTTAGCCTCTTTCGGGTTCTTGACTTCGGAGCTCTCTGGTGCACGTTCTTTGTTTTTAGAGCTTGTAGTCTGAAGTCTGTTGGCTGAGGTTGAAGACTTCTTCTTGAAGTACTTCTTACTCATCATATGTCCTTTCAGATCTAACTGCTTTCCTAGAGCTTTCAAGTTTGGCTCTACGTCGGAGTCCGACTCTTATTCCGACTCTGAAGGAGAAGGAGGCCTAACGATCTTTTCTTTTCTTGATTTGAGCTCCTCTTCTCTGAGACTAACACAACAGTGTCTTCGATCTGTTTGCCCTTCTGCTCCTCATGAATCTCGCTTATATCGTCCTCATGTTGTGTGAGAATGTCAAACACGGCATGGATATCCAAATCCTCTAGATCTTTATTTTGTCGAATTTGAGTGGATACTTTCTTTCATTCCGCGGGCAGAGAAGAGAGAAATCTGATGTTTGTCTCCATATTGTTCTTCATGATTTCTATCTTCACGTTGAGAAGAGTGAGGTATCTTTGGTAGATTTCATATAGGCGCTCCTCCGAATTTGCTTTGGAGGAGTCGTAAGCAGTGAGAATGTTCGTCTTTTTGGCCTTTATGCCAACTTCCATCCTCTGCATCATCCTATGCAATTCATCCCACATTCCCTTAGCCGTTGGCAGGCTATCTATCTGTCTATAGATGTCGTTGGGATGCCTTGCATAAGTGTGTTCATGGCTATCAGATCAGCCTTTGCACGATCTTTTCCTCGAGAGAGTATTCTCTAGGCTCCTTAAGTCGCCTAGAAGGTGGAATTGGAGGATCAGCCGTGTTGTCGACGGGTACGTGGATCCAAAATTTTGCCGGTCCCTCTTCAAGGGACTGCAGTAAATTCTCGGCTTGATCTTTTAAAGCGATGAAATTGAGGAAGTGGCTTCTCCAAACGGTGTACTCGCCTCGTTGCAAAATCGCCGGACGGTTGTCATTTCCGAGCGAGTATGCATCCATTTTGTGTTGTAGTTGAGTTGTTGAAGGATCTTCGTTAAGTGTTTTGAACGTTTGAAGATGATGTAATGTGCTTCACAAGTGGCAAAATTCGTTAGTAGCGTTTGATTCGTTAAATAGTTTGAGAATTATTTTCGATTCAATCTTTGAAGTTTGATCGGAAATAATTTCGTCGAAATAGAATGTATGTGTACTGTTCTCGTGCGAGAAAGTCTATCAGCGAAATATTTTTCGTGCGAAATAAATTGCCCAAAATCGTTCGGTCGAGAAAAATTTCAGATCATGAATTTATTTCGATCGTAAAGAAATACGTTAGTAAGTTTCTCGACAAGTCAAAATAAATCTGGTGACTAGAAAAGTTTCTCGCGTGTAAATGATTTTTAGCTTGGTCAAACTTAAATGTCTGACCGAAAATATTTTTCGAGAGAAAGTATTTACACATGTAAGGTCAAAATTGGTCTTCCTCGAAAAAGATTTTCGCTGAATAATGCTCGAGAAATATTTTTAACTAAAATCGTTTCTAGTGATGACGATTCTAGCGCTGACTTCGTATTCTGTCCGAGAAAAATTCTCGCGCCAAGTTTTTCGATCGAGAAATTTATCCGATCGTAAATCCTAGCGAGAAAAATTATAACTATCGAGAAAAATCACAGAATACGATTAACACAGATTCAAGAAAAAAACAAGGAATTAGACACTGAAGTTTCAGGTAATTGCTCGCAATCATTAACTAACTACGCACGAACAAGCAATTAAACACGTTATGAAGCAAAGTATGTCAAATTTAATCAAAATCAGAACGTGTTCTTCACGTTCTTCGCGAACAGTAAATCACATAATCGATTTAATAAAAAAAAATAAAGTTCAAATCGCTACAGTAGTGATCGCAATCATGATCTAACACTTAAACAAGCACAGAAACACCAATTCAAGTCAATTAAGCACAGAATTATGCTATTGGATCGAAAAAAGATTTTGCGCCAAACTGTTCTTCGATGAACAGTAACCTGAAAATGAATTTCGATCCAAATCCAACAATTTTTTGAGTCGAAACAAACGAATTGGCTCTGATACCAATTTGTAGGTCCTACGATCAACAACTCTATGATCCTAAGCATGAATTCTAAGTAATTCATCGATAATGATTGACATTGATATTCGATCAAAAACTCAAATGAAGAACAAGAGAGAGAATTCGAGTAGAATGAGAAAGTTACTATTGTTTCTCTCTAGAAATTGAATTGCAAGCATTCCGGGTCAATTTCCAAAACTTTCTCTATTCAGCTCATGTTTACAATGCTATTTATATACCAAACAAACTTGGTATAAATATCAAACTAGTCCTAATCTAAGGACTACTATACAAAACGCCCCTAATTACAAGGACAACTAATGAAATCAAGCACAATTACAAAATATACTCTACAATCTCCATGTCCCCGGACAGTGCATTTATTAGCATTACCTAAATGGGTATGTCCAGTCCTTCAGCTAGTTTGTGATGTGACTGTGTATTATTCCTTGGCTTGACGTCAATTGGCTCTAGCTAGCAGCCTTGTAGTTAATGACCATCAGAAGTCTTCATATTGTCGCGCTTGAATATATTTGGTGTCCAGCATGGCACTTCCGATATCGATCAATCCGTCTTATGTCTACTTCTATGTATGCAGTCTTGATCCGTTTTTACCTTGCGCTGGCACTCTGATGGTCCGGTTTCATCTGTATACTTAAGTTACGTTCAACCACCAAAAATATTAATTTGACTAATTAAATTCATGATTTCTAGCAACCAACTATAAAGGTTAATTAATTGATTGATTGATGCTAAAGCAATATACTCCCACCGTCCCGGTACTTTATCACATAAGTTGTCGGGCACGTAAATTAAGGTGATATTATTATAATATATAGTACAATGAAAAGGTAATAAAGTGTATATTTTGACACGTCTTTTAAGAATATTTAATATTATTATGTTGATTGTTTGTGATAGTTTTTTGCTAAAAAGGAAAGGTTATAAAATTAGTAGGACGCCGAAATGGCAAAATGTTATAAAATTAGTGGGACGAATGGAATATATTTTAGCAACCGTGTATGTGCGAAATCACTGTTACTTCCCCCTAAAACCGTAGAACAAGTTACCTATTTCCTTAAACAACTGTCAAATATACATTTTATCACTACTTTAAATAAATTCCAAGAAGGTCGTGATAGCAAAATGCGAACTGTTGCTAAAAAATAATAAAAAAAAGGATAATAAAAGACAAACTTACAGCTCATTAATGCTTATCCTCATTAATCTCTCTCAAGCTGTCTCTGTCGATCAACCACTTGCTTTGTAAAAGCAAAGCGTAATTAATTGAAAATGTGTAGTCGTTAATGTTTGGTACAATACACCACCAATTTTATTGATTGATTGATGAATATCGAGCTAAACCATATTCACACGTTACCCAATTCCTTAAAACAACTACAACAGGAAGTTACCCAAGACCAACTCCTCAAGATGTTCTAATTGAAGAACATGATCTTACTATTAACAATTCATATAATGGTCATTGTATTTATGAATGGAATTTAGATGGCTATACGGAAAGACAAACTTTCGGTATGGTTCATAGAATGATGATGTATAGTACAGTCTGTAAAACTCAAGGAAATACAGACAAAACTATAGCTCAAATGCTTGTCGCTGGCTTTACTGGTCAGTTGAAAGGTTGGTGGGATAATTATTTATCTCAGCAAGATCGTGAAAGTATTTTCCTTACTGTAAAAGAGGAAAATAATACAATTATTGAAAATGCTGTTTATACTTTATGTATAAACATCGTTGAACATTTCACGGGCCGATGGTCTGATAATTCCGAAAATATTAGGACTCTGCTCCAAAACCTTAGGTGTAAACCCTTACATCATTTAGATGGTATAAGGATACTTTCCTCAGCAGAGTCATGGAACTTCCTGAGTCAAATAGCACTCATTGGAAATCCAAATTTATTGATGGTCTTCCTTTCTTATTTGCTGAAAGAGTTAAGAAAACTCTTAGAAATGGAGAATCCAGTATTGATTACAATTCATATACTTACGGTAGATTAATAGGAACCTGTATACAAGAAGGTTTAGCTTTATGCAATGAAATAAGCTAAATAAACACTTAAGAGACATTCCCTAGATGAGAAAAAACAATTAGGAGAATTCTGTAGTCAATTTGGTTTAGAAATCCTTCTACGAGTAAATCTCGTAAAGAATATAAACCTAAAAAATATTCCCTAAACAATATGAAAGGAGAAAATATCGAAAATCAAAAAGGAGAGAACAAAACCTCTCAAAAGACAAAAAAGACTATCACTATAGAAAAAATTTTCCTCCAATTATCTGCAGAAAATGCGGAAAAATTGGTCATAAAGCAAAAACTTGCTGGACCAAAAGGAAATTAATAATTTAGAAATTGATAACGAATTAAAAGAATGATTATCAAAAATTTTATTAGAATCTGATAAATCTGAAAGTGAATCAGAATCTTCTTCAGAAAATGAAAATAATTTCATTGAAGAAGTTTCTTCAGAAGAATCTGAAGAATGTCAAAACTGTCAAATAGGACAATCTTGTTCTAAAAATATAAAAAATTCAGAATCTGAAACAGAAGATAATTTATATCAAATTATATCTCAATTTCAAGAATTAGAATTAAATGTTCTTGATAATAATCTTCTTGAAATGTTAAAAGAAACAGAAGATCCAGATTAAAAAATCATATAATCAAAAGATTGATTCAAAAAGAAGAAGAAACTTCAAAAGAAGTTATTCCTAAAATAACTAAATCTGAACCCTATAGTATGGCTGAAGTAATGAGATTACTTCGTAATAAAAATCAATTAAACAAAAATGAATCAATTGTTAATATTAAAGATTTAACAATTGAAGTTTCGAATTTAAAGAATGAAATAAAAAATTTAAAATTAAGTCATATAGATTTAGAAAAAAGATTTTCTAAATTAGAAAAAGGAAAAGAAATTGTTAACGAATTCAAAGTTAATGAAAACTTTGCTAGTACTTCTGAAAATATTCAAGAAGATAATTTTCTTTCAACATTGGAAGTTATTACTTCTCAAAAATGGCTTGTAAAAATATCTTTACTTATAGACGGAAATTTCCAAAGAATCTGATTGCACTAATTGATAGTGGAGCAGATTTAAATTGTATTCAAGAAGGAATAATTCCTACTCAATATGTTCATAAAACAGCTCATTCTCTTAGCTCTGCAAGCGGAGAAAAACTTCAAATTAATTACAAAATTCCTAAGGCCTTTATTTGTAAAAATAAGGTTTGCATTCCTACTTCATTCTTGCTGGTCAAGAATATTACAAACCAAGTAATTCTTGGTACTCCGTTCCTTAGAAAAATATTTCCTATCCAAAATATAAATGAACATGGATTTAAAGGTAACTTCGAAATAAAGAAGTTTACTTTGAGTTCATTACTGAACCTTTCACTAGAATTCTTAGTGAAATTAAGGATTCTATTCTTATTAAAGCAAAAGAAAAACAGGTAAATTACCTTAAGCAAGAAATTAATATACTTACAATTGAAGATAAACTTCAGAATCCTAAGTTACAAGAAAAAATTAAATTATTGCATAATGAATTTACGTTGCAAATATGTAACGACCTTCCTAATGCTTTTTGGAATAGAAAGAAACATATAGTTTCTTTGCCTTATGAAGATGATTTTAGTGAGAAAAATATTCCAACTAAAGCTCGTCCTTGTCAAATGAATTCTGAATTATTAGAATTATGTAAAAAAGAAATAGCTTCTCTTTTACAGAAGGGTTAATAAAACCTTCTATATCACCTTGGTCATGCATAGCCTTTTATGTCAATAATGCGGCAGAAAAGGAAAGGGGAGCACCTAGGTTAGTGATTAACTATAAACCCCTTAATAAGGTTTTAAAATGGATTAGGTATCCTATTCCTAATAAAAAGGATCTTTAGATCGTTTATTTAACGCTATTATATTTTCAAAATTTGATTTAAAATCAGGATTTTGGCAAATTCAAATTGCCGAACAAGATAGATATAAAACTGCTTTTACAGTCCCAATTGGACAATTTGAATGGAACGTTATGCCTTTTGGTTTGAAAAACGCTCCTTCTGAATTTCAAAATATTATGAACGATATTTTTATTCCTTATAGTAATTTTATTATCGTTTATATTGATGATATTTTGATATTTTCGAAAGATATCGAAACACATTTTAAACATCTTGATATATTTAAGAAAATTGTTATTCAAAATGGATTAGTTATATCAAGTCCAAAAATGGTTTTATTTCAAACTAAAATTAGATTTTTGGGTCATAATATTGAAAAGGGAAATATTAATCCAATTAATAGAAGTATTGAGTTTGCATCAAAATTTCCAGATCAAATTTTAGATAAAACTCAGCTTCAAAGATTTTTAGGAAGCTTAAATTATATTTCCCCTTATTACAAAAATCTTGCTATTGATACATCTATCTTATATGATAGATTAAAAAAGATTCCTTGTCAGTGGACAAATAGTCACACTGAAGCAGTTAAAAAAATAAAAATAAAGTTACACATTTACCATGTTTAATGCTTGCTAATTCTAATTGGCAAAAAATTATTGAAACTGATGCGTCAGACTTAGGTTTTGGAGGAATCTTAAAACAAGTTTCTCCAGAAGATAAGAAAGAATATTTAGTTAGATTCCATTCGGGAAAATGGAATACTGCTCAGAAAAATTATGCTACTATAGCTAGAGAAGTACTTGCTATAGTTAAATGTGTTCTTAAATTTCAGGATGATTTATATAATCAAAAGTTTTTAATAAAAACTGATTGTCAAGCTGCTAAATTTATGTTCCAGAAAGATTTCAAACATGATGTCTCCAAACAAATGTTTGCGAGATGGCAGGCTCATTTAGCCCCATTTGATTTTGAAATTATTTATAAAAAAGGAAGTGATAATAGTCTTCCTGATTATCTTACTCGTGAATATCTTTCATGAATTTTGCAGATATGTCCCAATATGGGAGAAATTTCCCCTCTAATAGAGGTGGAAGAGGTGGTAAAAATGTTATTGCTCAAATGGGCAATAAAAAGTTGGTAAAAGAAAATCTATCAGCATCTTCAAGTAATACCTTGAGCAGTGACGAATTCAGAGAATTTCTTGAATATAAGAAGCAGAAAGCAAAATCTGCTGAAGGAACATCTTACGCAAAAATAATTGCGGAAGAAGAAGATGAGGTTGATTATGAGAAAATTTCTCATACTGAGGTAATTATATTACTCGAATTTAAAGATGGCTCATATATATTTATATATAACATAAATTGGACGTCGGCAAGGCAAGGGTTGGTTGTTGTCATGAATCTCTTTTAAAAACAAAGGGAGAAAAACTGCCTAAAGCTCAAGGCTTAGAAGTTCCATATAGAATTGGATTTTGTAAAAGCCCAACATCTTCCTTTTTAATTCACGTCGTAGTATTCCAAAGGATTGTAAAAAGTTGTTGACCAACTAATTTTGATAAGCAGATGGGTAAAAGTTGCTAGGAATATAGTTAGAAGTACATAGCAAGGTGCCTTGCACTAAGTCAAAATATTCTAATGAAGTTGTTTCTAAAGTTCCATAAACAAATCTTGTTCATCATACAAACACACGCGTCCATCAATTCACAGCGGAGAGATTAAGCTATATTCTGTACATTGCCTCACTGATCAATTGAAAACCGGCAAATCGAATCGATTTATCAATACAGACAAAAAAATCGCACTATCAAACTATTTTATTCACCTCTCTAAATATAGAGACCGATCCTGACAGAACATGTGAAGTCAATTAAGGAGCATCGAGATAACATATTTTTTTCATGGGTTAATTTGGGTTCAGTCCCTAATAGACAAGTTTCAACATATTTCAGACCCTCTAAGAGATTAACTTAGGCTCAAGGACCTAACTATCAAAAATATAAGTTTAAAGGACCAATGTGACAAGAAATGACAATTCTATCCTTCATAGTTGAAAAATTACAGTCATTTGCCATCGTCTCTTCCGTTCGATTTTGTGTTGCTTTTGGACTCTAAAACCGACTGAAATATCGTAGTTAAGGTGCAAATAAGATGGGATCGACTTCGATTCCTCGTGGGTAGTTACAATAAACGAATAATTTAAGTGTAAGACGAAATAATTATGAAATTCCACTTCGAAAAAACGAGATTATAAAAGGACCAAAAATCGATTTAATGGTCGATTAAGACGAAATTGAGTGAATTTGATAATGGGTCTCAATAATGAACGAGAATTAGTGAGTTTAAGAAAGAAGTAGTGAAGAATTTTGATGTGACGTACGTATGTTGAAGATTTTGTGGACAAGATAACTAGGTAACAATTCGTACAACTTAAGTAACATATGTCACCAAAATAGTAACAAATTTAACAAATATTGTAACATATCATTGAACAAAAGTAACAATTGTCCAATAACAATTCTTTATACGAAAGTCACCAACGACTCAAATAATGAATGACAATTATCGAGTTTAATGGCCGACTAAGACGAAACTGGGTGAATATGATAATGGGTCTAATAATGAACGGGAATTATCGAGTTTAAGAAAGAAGTAGTGAAGAATTTTGAATCAAAATTTTTGAAGCGACATTGAAGATTTTGTGAAGACGATATCTGGGTAACAAGTCATGCAATTTAAGTAACAGATATAGCAATGACAGTAGCATATGTGATAAAAAGAGCAACAGATATAAAAATTATAGTAACTTATCATTGAAGAAAAAGTAACAATTGTTGAATAACAATTCTTTGTTACGAAAATCACCAATGACTCTAAAAAAAGGTGAAAGTCGCAGAAATGTCGACGTTATTGCCCAAATTAGGTTAATTAGATTTATACAAACTATTACTTCAAACCCAATTCGAAAATCTAGTGTTGGAATCTCAACTTTAATTGTCGAAATTGAGAAATAGTCTACCCTAATCTCATGTTATTAAACAGTACCTGACTAACAGAATATTAAAAAGTTATAACAATTCTATATTTCGATAATACCAAATCATTAAAAGTTAGTAACTAAACAGTTAATTCAGATAACAAAATTTTCAATAAAAATAACAGATCTGAAAAATGATTATTGTAACACAACCGACGACACCCTACACATACTTTCCTAAATTTTGAAGTGTATCAACTTCAAATGAGCATGAACAGAGGACTTGGGTTATGGTTAGTTAAAGTGAACATATACGGTTTTTCTATGGAGATTCATGTTTCTTCCATGAATACTTAATGCTTCCATGAATATGAGTTGTTTATTACAATCCAGATGGTCGATATAACATAAATAATTCAACAAAATTAATGACACTTTAATTAATCTTAAATGTAAACTCGATGTTGTTTACTGATTTCATGCAGTAACAGTTTAAGAATGATCAGCAGCAATTGAAGAGGAAAGATAACAGAAGTTGATATGTAGGTAACAATAAAACACAACACGGGTAACAAACTACATAGTAACAATAACAATTTAATATGTAATTAGTTTACTTTATGATTTTCAAATTTTATACTTCAAACACGCTACATTTACTAAAATATATCAATTTACGAAGTTTTAGATAAAGATATGTTAGTTTAGGTTGTGATTTTCGTGGAGATTATGATGGAATTGAAGAAGGAGAAGTATAAAGTATGGAAAGCAAGTAGCACTCTTCTTGAAAGGATGATCATGCTTCTACCAAATTGATTCTACTTACACAAACGTTGTCGAAATGAACTATTAGATGTTAATTACAATCCACATGGTCGACCTAACATAAATGACTCGACAAATTAATGACATCTTCACTTAATCTTAATCACAAACCCTATGTTGTTTACTGAGTTCATGTAGTAACAATATAAGATTGATCAGCAACAATTGAAGAGGAGAAGATAACAGAAATTGATATGTTGGTAACAAGGAAATACAGCACGAGTAACAGAATACACACTCACAATAACAATTTAATATACTAGTTTACTTTATGATTTTCAAATTTTATACTTCAAACACGTACATTCACTAAAATATATCAATTTACGAAGTTTTAGAAAAAAAATATATAAGTTTATGTTATGATTTTAATCACAGACCCTAATTCACAAACTATAATAATTCTGATAACATCTAAACATATAACTAGTAACAATTTTACACATACCGGGTAACAGATAATCTACGCTTGATTTTATTTAGACTCCCGCCCAAAAATCATCTCATTATGGTTTTCCCGCCCGGAATTCACCGAATTTAGTACGAAATTTAATCAACATAGTAACAGAAACCCATATACTAGTAACAGATCCTGAGAATTTTACAAAAAACGAAAAATACACCCAACTTTATAGGGTCGATCGTATTTTCGCGAATTAAATGATGGACATCGGACGAACGACCAAACAAGGTGCCGCACCGAGCTGCACATACAATGGGTACTACTTATTAAACGTAATTGTTGCCAAAATTGAATTTGATTTCATCTTATTTTCGCAAATTAGAACCCTACAGATGGTAACAATTATTTACAGTTTAATAACGTTTTGATACTCCAAGTAACAGATTGCATAATCCGAGTAACAATATTAACACAGTAAAATGTACTCAAATTATTGGGGTCGACCATATTTTGCGAAATTGAAAGATGAACGTCGGACGAAGGAGCAAACAATGTGCCGCACCGAGCTGCTCATACTATGGGCACTTCTATTTATCCATATTAGATGTAATCGTTGCCATAAACTGCTTTGATTTCACCTTATTTTTGCCAAAATAGAACCCTAAATAGAAAGATAAAGTCATTACAAATCTTACATCTTGCTTCGTGAATACCACATTACATCATATCTTACACGCCGAAGTGGTTGGTTAATGGGCATCGAAATTTCGGAGCTCGACTCACTGTTACGAGATTCATAAAATATTCTCTGTCGATAACAATTTTCTGCATCATAGTAACAGATAAAGGATGGAGAATAACAGTTCACCAAACGTTTATGACAATATAATCTAAAAGCATACAAGAAAGTCTCCAGAAAATAACTTTAGTTCAATATGTTAGGGACTGAACGGTTTATATAAAGATATATTAAGATTCAGATCCCAAAAGTGATTAAAAATAGTTTTCAGGACCTTTAGAAAAAAAATTTGTTTTAAAGGACCCAATTTTTTCGTAAAATTTTAAGATAAGGACCAACTGTTATAAAAGTATATAAACTGTTATCGGATGATCGTTTTCTGTTATTTTCAGTTACTGAGGAACAATTAATTGTTACTAAAGACCAATAAATTGTTACTGAATAATCGGATCATTAAAATTAATTTTTTTTCTGGACAGGGCCTGAACTAAAATTTTAGATCCTGACAAGGGACTGAACGAAATTTACCCTTTATATAATTACTTACCTGGGACTGAATAGAAATTGTCCCTTTTTTCATCTATTCCAACATGCTTTCTATATTTTACTTGAACTGAAATGACCTATTTGTAATTATTTTCTTTATCTATCCTTTTTCTATTATCCCGAGGCAGTATGAACGCGTTTGTTGCGACGTGGGATTAATACAAGGGTTAATTAAAGTTCAGGCCCCAATAGCATATTTAAGTTTGGGTTCAGGCCCCACTTGAATTTGATTTAGGCTAAAGGACCTAGTTTTCGAAAAGTTCAGTGAAAACTACCTAAAGGCTGCAAAAAGACATAAACGTCCCTGACATATGCGAAATTTTACCACAGGATACCTAAATGATCCGTTACAGCTATCGAGATAATTATAACAGTTTTGGGCTTAAAAAAACACTTCCATTCATTTGGATAACAAATTGTCTGTATTGAGTACAATATCGCATATATTTTGTAATAACTTTATCAATTATAATACCAATACTAATAAACGAATAAATCAGACGAAAATACCTAAATGATGCATATTTAACTCGACATATGCCAAATCGACGAAAATAATACTTGAATATAAATGTGATGATATAAGACCCGAAGATATCTCCACGATTGTGATGATATAAGGTGAAATTATCGTTAATTTGATCATAAATGTTGATAAATTTCAGATATTAGTGACGTTAATTGTGAGAAAATAAATGTTTTCCGTATAGCAGAAAATACCACGTTTCTTTTAATAAATAACAAATCATGTTGCAAAAGTAACATATCATTCAAAAATAATACCGCTTCCTGCAATAACACATTCCTTACACTCAATCGATCGAAAGAAGAAATTCATGTTCCAAATTTGATCCAATCTCGACGTTACTAACAGCACAAAGTTGTACCGGCTTCAATTTTAATGGGTCTTCATACTCAAAGAGAATTTTCGAAGTTCATAAAGCACAAAAGCTTCAAACACAATTCGGAAATTTCATTTAATACGGTGAAATCTCGACTTTAATGACCAGATAATGTAAATTCGACACAATTTCATCATGGGCCTTAGTTATCGACAATAATTATTGATGTTAATCATGGAATAATGAAGAATTTTGATGAGATCTAAGCGGACGTTTGCTAATTAAATGGTTACTGAATAACACTTCATGCTTTCTGGGTAACAATTCTTGGAACAATAATACCATATGTCTTGATGTTTATAACAAATATTTCGGCAAAACGAACATATAGTGAGAAAATAATAACGACACGTCACCCGTAAATAACACATGTTTAGTGCCCCCAAATAATGGTTTTAAGCTGAAAAAACATACGTTTAATAAGCTGAAAAATTCATGTTTGAAATTCGACCCAATCTCGACGTTACTAACAGCAAACGTTGTATTGGCTTCGATTTTTCATGGGTCTTCATAATTAAAGAGAATTTTCGAGATTCATAAAGCACGAATGCTCCAAACATACGTTTAATACGGTGAAATCTCGAGTTTAATGACCGAATAATGTAAATTCGACACAATTTCATCATGGGCCTTAGTTATCGACGACAATTATTGATGTTAATCATGGAATAATGAAGAATTTGATGAGATCTAAGTGGTAAACGTTTGCTAATTAAATGGTCACTGGATAACACTTCATGCTTTCTGGGTAACAATTCGTGGAACAATAATACCATATGTCTAGATATTCATAACAAATATATCCGCAAAACGTAACATAGAATGAGAAATTAATAACGACTCGTTACCGGTAAATAACACGTTTGCCAATAAAAAGTTGGTTGGTAACATTTTCTTTATTCTGAGTAACAATTCACGCAATTTGGGTAACATTTCGTTAAGAACATTCTAGGAGTTTCTAGAATGTCAGAGATATTAACAGTACAATAACACATTGCCTGCAAATAATACCACATATCTGATAAAAAATAACAATATACGCAAGATTTATACAAATTTGTAGATACAAGTACCACAGAATAGCTAATCAATGCCACATTACTATTTCGATTAAATTTCGTTCATTAATTCATTTCGTTCGGTTATATAAGATTGACATTCATAGAAATAGATGATATGATGAAGCTAAATCACAAAATTTCTTTAAAATACACGTTTTATAAATGTTGATATCAATATGTGAAAGTGAGATAAAATATCATGTATAAATATAGCTATTCCTTCACAACATACACTAGTATCTCTTTTAATGAGACATAACATTACG
This sequence comes from Craterostigma plantagineum, assembly GCA_027422505.1. Classification (NCBI taxonomy): domain Eukaryota; kingdom Viridiplantae; phylum Streptophyta; class Magnoliopsida; order Lamiales; family Linderniaceae; genus Craterostigma; species Craterostigma plantagineum. Next base: position 60,064 of record JAPQWV010001423.1, on the reverse strand, counting down.
AATTTTATCACAAACGTATTCAAAGTTTAAAATTAAACCACAAATATCATTTTATATGTCGTAAATCTGTATTTGATACATTCTCGAAGTTATTTGTTAAGGAATTTTAACAGGATGGTTCGTTATCGTCACCAGTACCAGATTGCCCGCATGTAATACTACATGTTTGCTATAAAATAACAATGCAAACCTAGCGAATAACGTGTTTACAGATTATAATACCACATAATAGGTTTCCAGTACCACATTACTAATTCGATTAATTTCGTTCATAAATGCACATTGATCGAGATTTACAAGATTAACAACTTGTAAATGTATGATTTGATCCATTTATCACACCAAATTCCTTTAAAAGCCACATTGTTCGATGAAGGTGGATGATAGTGAAACGAGCCAGCAATTTGTAACACATAAACAACGTTCAGTAATATAATTTAAGTAACCGGTAACAGTTAAATAGTTTTTAGTAACACGGCTCGATACATATTGCCAAAATCCCCAAATCCCGCTCAAATCCACAAATCCCGCCCAAAATTTACCATGTATCGTAAATCCGTTTAAAACCCATATCTTTTGGAGCATTAACATGTTTACAGCTTGGGTTTATTGTTGCGAATGCCACCAATCTCCATAAACACATAACCCTAAAACCCGGTACGATAACGGCAGCAATTTGTAACACATAAACAACGTTTAGTAACATAATTTAAGTAACCGATAACAGGTAAATAGTTTTTAGTAACACGGCCCGATACCATATTGTCAAAATCCCAAATCCAGCCCAAATCCCCAAATCCCGCCCAAATCCACAAATCCCGCCCAAAATTTACCATGTATCGTAAATCCCCAAATTCCGCCCAAATCCCCAAATCCCCCAAATCCATAGTAATGTTTATTGTTTATTTAGTAACAACTCATGTACTTTTAGTAACACTTTCGTTAGAACAAGTAACACTTCTATTTTATTTAGTAACAGTTCCACGTCAAATAAATCGAAACAGGTCTGCTACAAAACATACCACATCAATACATATGAAAACAAAAGTAGGCCGTAGTATAACACTTCAGATAAAAAAAGTAACAGTTCGATTTCATATAGTAACAGTTCCATGCCAAATTATCCAAACAGCCTGCTAATAAAATACCATATCAATACTTATGAAAAACAAAAGAAGATCAAAATATACCACTTCGGATATTCCAAGTAACTTTTGAGGTAGTAACAATTAAGAACCCAAATTATCGTAACAGGTCTGCTAAGAAAAATAAAATAACACATCGATGCTTAAAACAAAAATACATCATAATATACCATCTTAGAAAATCTAAGTAACGTTTCTATTTCATGAAGTAACAGTTCTGTGCCAAAAATTATCGAAACAGGTCTGTTAAGCAAAATACCACAACAATACTTTTGAGAAACAAAATTAGGTCATAATATACCAAAAATGACCAAATCGATTATAAGTTACCTTTTGTATCATGATACACTTTGTTCGTACGTTTATAAGACGAAAACATAAATCAGTAACAAGAATGCATAAAATAGTAACACTTATTCCAGATGAATCTATGCCTTCCATACGACCACTTTCACACAACGTAGGTTTCAAAATTGATGAGGTGACGATTGTTCAAAATTGACAGAGCCTATGAAATGCCCAAACGATGGGTACCTCGAATACACAAAGATTAGCTGCAATTGCTACGAAAATATAGCTCGATTTGGCCCGTTTTTTTCTCGAATTTCAAACCGTATAAAAAATTCATCAAAATTCATACATCGTACTTCAGCAATATCAGATAAATCCTACGTGAACACGTTGAATTGATTGGTTGATGGGGTAGTCGATTGTGCTCGATTCTGCGAAAACTGGGTTTCGATTAGCCGAATATATATAAAAATGCATAAAAAAACAGTTTACTATCGGGAAGTAACATTTTATCAGTTTAAAGTAACGTGTTTGGTTATTACGGTAACAAGTCGTCAGATCTATGTAACATAAATATCGCGTCGAATACCACTTCAGAGAACCCTTTACGAAGGGTATTTTAGTAAAAACATAGTTTGGGCCTTTACCTTGAATTTTTTAAAAAACTGGTCCTTTAAACTAAAGATTATTCTGACAGGGCCTCATCACTAAATTAAAACTTTTCTAGGGCCTGATCCGTAATTGCCCCTTAATACAACGTTGAAGATTCCTTAGGTCAGTGAAGTTCAGTTTTGCCAGGTTGTTAACAGTGTGATATGACTAGTGTTTTGTCATCTATAATTACTTGCCTAACCTTTGCATTAAAATACTGAAAATCTTCGGTTTCGTCACAAATATATCACATTAAATACAGCTCATTAGCTTCAACTTTTTTTGAAAGAAGGATATCATTTCAAGCATCCAAATGGACAAAAATTACAATAGAGCAAATAATTAAAATATTACAATACAACATATTCGATCATTATTGCGTAAAATACCGATGATAGCACGATGTCCGTTCTCAAGTCCCAAAAAGGAAAAGAAGCCCCGAAGGGAACTCCCACTAGGGGAGAAGAAACGCTCCCATAAGGGGAGGGAAAGACTCCCACATATGGGAAAACACCTACAACTTAAATAATCGAAAACACGTAACCATCGATCTCATTAGGTACAACGACCAATTTGATATATTGATTGATGCCAAAACTATATTTTAGATCCATTGATTGCGTTGCGACATATATTTTATTTATTTTCCGGAGAAAACGTATAGCCATTCCTTTAAACCAACTCTCAATATTTATTATTTAACATTATGACCTAATATTAAGATTACAGTCAATGCAAGATATCACTACAAAATTTTAAGTAATAATAATGACGACAAAATTACAGCTCATTTGATGCTGATCCTCATTCCTCCCCCAAGATGGCTCGATTGGCGGACCATTGCTTGTACTTTTCATTGTAACAAAGTCATGGAAAATACGTTAATTTCATGGGAGCTTTCGATGTCAGGCCCTATGTTAATTTTGGTTTGATTTCAGGCCCTAGTCATATAAAACATAGTTTAATTTTCATAAAATTCAAAGTAAAAGGACATAAACAGTGATTTGACGAAAATGCCCTTAGGTGTTTATTATCTTTCGGTATACATTTTAGACGATGTGGTACGAAAAAGGAGGAAAGTGGTATAATTACCATTGGTCGTGACAAAACTGGTACTACAAAGGAGTAAAGTGGTATAATTACCATATGAATTGTTATCATCTGGTACGAGATATTAATTGGTAATCAACTAACGAGAGATTACTTTTCCTCATGTGGTATTTATTTCAAATGATTTGATATCAGAAAGGCATAAAGTGGTATAATTACCATATGAATTGTTAATCAGTGGAGAAAAGTGGTATAATTAGCAGATTTGGTACCAGATTGCGATAAAGTGGTACATTTGGTATTTTATATTAGCAAATGTGGTACTAAAAAGGAGTAAAGTGGTATAATTATCATAAGAAACGTTACCCAAATCAATAATAAAATATACCAAAATAATATGGTACCAGATTGCAATGAAGTCGTATCGAATAAGCAGGTCGTGTTTTGGGCGGAAAAGCAGAATAAACAAGGGTAAAAAAGTCTTTTTGCAGCATTTGGGGCCTGAACTCTAATAAAACCTTAAATTGGGTCCTTCTCTTTAACCCAAACATTAATGGGGCCTGATTTCTAACCAAACTTGCTAACGGGGCCTGAAATTTAATAGCCCTAATTTCATTAGGTACAACAACTAAATTGACTGCTGATGCTGACATACATATAGATTAAGGAGCTAAAACTATACTAATACGTTACCTATTTCCCTAAACCAGCTATCAATACATATTACTTTGTTCGAAGCCTCAGTTCAGCGGTTGTTTTGTCTATGGAATTATATTTTACCAATAATTTACTTCCTCAAGTCATCACGTGGTGCCTAATGAGGAGTAGCTATATGTACATTATTACCGTGTCATATGGTGTATATATTCTCTAGGCGAACATTATTTTTCGTCCACGGGCGAACATTATTTTTCGTCCACATTGTTCGGGACGGGCTTTTCTGGTATTCATGTTTCGAGTTAGTTCTCAAAGTTAGAACGTTTTAATCGCTAATTTAGACGGAATTTAACACGTGAAAGCACATGATCTCCTTTTAATCAACTTAAAACCTAATAATCTTTTTCGACGTAAATGCATGTTAGCATGATTACGCATTGCATATATGGAAGGATTGACGACCTCGAAGCTGAGTTAAATGTGGTGCATTATGCTTTTTAAGTCGAAGAAGATGATGAGTTATAAGGTATTAAATCGTGTAAAAGATAATCATATCACGTGTTAAATTTCGTCTAAATTAACTAAATTAATTAGGGAATCAAAACGGTCCAAAATCAATAACATTTGGAACTAAAAGTCACAATGGGAATCCAAACGTCCATTTCCAAACATTAGCGAATTAAAATATAGTTATTCCTAATATTCTTCTCATAGTTGACTAGATGTAATTTGGGACCAATGATTGAATTGGTTAAAATAAGATGAACATAAGCAGTGGTTGGGATGGTTGTTGGCAAAATAGATGGAAATGTAGCATTATTCTCATAATTTTGAGTTATCACAAAAACCAAATTGTCGTCATATAGAAAAACATACAAGGTCCTTGATTGAGGCAGCAAGTAGGGTTGTAAACGAACCGAACCGAATCGAATATTTGCATTTACTATTCGTATTCGTCAATTTTTTCTGATATTCGTATTCGGTATTCGATTCGTGACGAATCATAAAATCGATTCGATCGATTCGATAATGATATTCGGCCGATTCGCGAATATTCGATATTCGAATTTTTTTCCTAATTTTTTTTCCCCAAAAATACCTGAAAATACTAAAAAGTGCAAAATAACGCCATTCTGGTAAAAAATAAAATAAAAAACAGCGTAGTACTGCGATTGCGACCGACCAAAATCAAAAACACCATTTTTATCAAATAAATCTAGCAAAAGTTCTACCAACCAAAATCATTAAATTTCAAATAAACAGTGGTGGCGCTGCCGGTGGTCGACGCGGTACAGCGATTGCGATCGAGAGAGAGAGCCGAGCGTGGTGGAACCAGTGGTGGCGCTGTCGGTGGTCGACGCGGTCGTGAGAGAGACCACTGGTGGTTGTGGTGGCTGCCAGTGGCGGTGTGTAAGAGAGAGTGTTGGTGCCTGGTGGTTTTTTACTGTGGTGGTGGCTGGGAGAAAGAGAGACGAGACAGCGTGAGAAAGAAGAGTCCTTAGGGTTCAAAGTGTTCGGCTTGAAAATTGAAATGATACTCCTCACGTGAATTAAGAATGATTTTGGGGATTTGGTTGGGCTAATAACTAAATAACTAAAAAATGCTTAGTGGGCCTTATTATGTATATAATATATATAATATTTAATTTAAATCGAATCGAATTATTCGATAAGTATACGAATCGAATAACGATATATTCGTATTCGTATTCGATAACTATTCGAATCGAAAAAACTATTCGTATTCGTATTCGATATTCGAATATTCGAATTTGAATACGAATATTCCGAATCGAATCGCGAATCGAATCAGAAATATTCGATTCTTTTGCGTCCCTAGCAGCAAGCGTACAAACAGAATCAACATAGCAGGAAATGCAAATACAACCATAATTATTCAAACAATACAAGTTGCGTCGAGTCTCGAGTGCATGAATATGTAATCTTCGCGCGAGGAACCGCTCTTCCTTATTCGCGTTCCTCTACAGCACGACTGTTCGAACACAAAACAGTTGGAATTCTTACCATCGAGCGTGGACAAGGAAAGACAATTTTTTTTTTTTTTATAACCATACCTTCGTTAATTTTGAGAAACGTTACCGCTTTCGATGATACTCACGGTGAACTTGGCTTTGGCATCAGCTTCCATCTTCTTCCTTTTGATCTCTTTGGCCGAGTCGACTGCACTGTCGAGGCAATTTTCCAAGATAAGCGAACTTAGATTGTCTTTTTTTGCAAACTCGGTTGGGACTTCTCGAAGATGGTTGCAGTTACGCAACTCAAGGCGCATGATGTTGAGAAATATCCCATGGGACATTTCCAATCCTCTAAAGTCGAGCTCTCTATGAGCAACACTTTAAGGCTGCGAAACCCATCATCGGCGGTTTCCCAAAAACTCCCCTTGAATGCGTTTTTTAATTTGAGGACCTCCAATTTCTTAAGACTACCGAGGACTTCCATCTGACTCCAATCGAGGAAGGCCTTCGAGTTCGACAATGTCAGTATCTTCAATTTGGGTGGAAACGTAGCAGACGGAGGAAGTTCTAACAATGCGCCATCTAAAGGTGAGGCTGGAAATACATCGTTCCAAAGCTTAACCTCTCGAGCTCTATCAGCTTCGCCATATTATCGAACGAGCCTTTGTTACTCTGGCTGTTCAGAAGCGCTTTGAGTTTCCCACTGAACAAGCCTTTGTTACTGGTCTGAGGCGTTTCGGGTTTCCCATTGGACGAGCCTTCGTTACTCTGGCTGGTCAGAAGCGTTTGGAGTTTCCCACGAATGCTTAACCTCCTCAGCGTTTTTGCCACCGCATTGAGAATGTCAGACGTGCAACTTTCAGGAGATATTGTTCCGAGCGTCTCTATTGTTGAGTCTTTTACGGTGGCACTTGTTGGTTTCGGCAACCTAGTGATTTCTTTGGCCTTTACGTGTTTCAAATTAGGCATCTTCCATATGTCAGCTTTGATGTTAAGAGTACGCTCTGTCGTCTCGACGATGAGAGTTCGTACGTTCCAGAGCTTGGATATATCGCTAGGTAGAGTCATCGATTTGAAGGACAAATGGACGTACCTCAGAGAAAGCAACTCATGCAAATCAGCGGGGACTTCATTGATCACGGCGGGCTTCACGTCAAAGACTCTAAGAGACTTTAAAGCACCCGCAATTTGGAAACGTGCTTCTTTTCCAAATGTACGTTTTTCGTAGATGTAGATCTACAAACTAACGAACGAACCCCACGTACGGAAGGTTTGGAAGCCGAAGCTGCAAATTTTGGAATGATATCTGAAGGGACATAAAGGCGACGGAATCTATCGTTCTTCGTAACGGGCTCTGATATTTCTCGAAGAGTAATCTCTTCGAGGAAATTTTCATTCTCTTTTCCAGCTTGCTTCTTGCAAAAATCCAGAGAAACTTATGAATCCGGCAAGTTTTAACTTTACCACCGGAATTTCTTTTAACGGCCGTTACCAAGTTCCTATTTATGAGATCTTCTAAATAGTTTGCTGCAGTTTCTTCTAAATTGTAATCTTTACTTTCTTGAACGAATCCCTCCGCAATCCACATCTGAAACAAATTCCATGTGGGGATCGCGGTGCCTCTAGGGAACATCCCAAAGTAGAGAAAACAAGCTCTCAAGAGATAGGGCAATCTTTCATAACTCAATGAAAAAGCTTTCTCGATCGTACGTTCCTGGTCGTCTTGAAAACGTTTGCCTAGTCCCTCTGAGATTTTTCCCATTCCTCCAGGTTTGCTGTATCGTTGTCTGGACATTGATGGAATTTCGCCTTAATAATGTTCCTGTAACCACTGTTACAAGTGGTAGCCCATCACATTCCTTGGCTATTTCTTCTCCATCTTTTTTAAATATGGACCTCCACCTCGGCTCATTAAAAACCTCACGCTGTAGGAGTTCCGTTCTATCCTTGGGACATAAAGGCTGTAGCTTGTGTTGGTAGTTAGCAGACAGCGCGACGTCGGCATGGCGGCTCGTAATCAATACTTTACCGAGACGATTGCTGGTGGGAAGAGCCTCGCGGATTTTCTTCCAGTCCTCGGACGACCATACGCCATCCATTACAATCAAGAACTTCCTCTCCTTCAGAGATTCTCGAATTTTTTGTAGGAGATCGTCTTCTTCCATGCGGAGAATTTGCTCGGTTATTGTTGTGAATTTTCTCAGAATCTTGAGAAACACGCGTCTTAGAGGGAGCTCAAAAACAGGAACCCATATGCGTGTGTCCACCGGGTATGCATTTTCTATAGTTGATGTCGGAAGACTTTCCCGGCCAAGGTCGATTTGCCGAGACCAGGCATACCGGTGATGGAGACGATGCCAAGATGTTCAGTGTCTTTGAGAAGATGTTCGATTATTATTTGAGTATCGGTCTCGAAACCGACCACATTTGTTTCTCTTGGCAGGGAAACCTGTCAATCAAAGCACAGCTGACCGTCTCAATAATAAACCCTAATGGCATCACCCTACTCAAATAATAAAGGAAAGGAAAAGAGAATTTATTCCACATGGTACTCACTACTCATCTCTTAAAGCTTTTTGGGTTGGTGTTAAAGTTATTTTTAACCCTGTGTTTAAGACTTTCTCTAACTGATAGCCAAACTATTTTTCAATTCCATTGGTATCCATGTGTTGCTTTTTCTAATTAGGGTTCAAAGTGTGTTCAAACAAGTGAGACTTTAAAATCGCAGCGTAATACGTTAATGGTACATACTTTAAAATACTTTGTGCACCACTTGGGAAAAGTTTAAATACGGAGTATCAACGTGAATTTTTTTAATGATGTCGGGTATCAACGGAACTGAAAAATACTTTTTGTACCAGTTGTAAACGTCTTAAACAAAGGGTTACCTTTCGGAATTGAAAATATCTTTGGGAATAACTAGAAAAAGCCATAAACACGGTACCAAATGGAATTCTAAGGAAAACACACTTCATCCTCGAAATAAGCCTAGGGCCAACACAAAAAAAAAACTATTCGGAACACTTTTTCAAGAAGCCCGAAAAAAGTATCTATACCTCAACGTCGTTTACACCATCATCGTTCTTCTTAATCTCTTCAACGAAGTTGCGGAAGTCGTGCAATTTATCTCTAATTTCGCGCACCTTCTGTGCAATTTTATCGGTTGTGATGATACGGGAAGTTTTGTTGGACCACCATGACTTTGACTTAAACGAAGACATATGCGTTACGAAGGCGTCCATCACGTCCTCGGCATCGTATACAGCCTCGCGTATTTCACGCATCAACTGTCGTTCGTCTTGGGTTTTCTTCTTTGAGACGTTCACTAGGAAGTCCATAAAGTATCTGAGATCTTTCTCAACTGTTCAGCTTCATCGACAGATTTGAGGATCAGATCCCAGTGAAAGTTGATGGTGCCGCCTAAGTTCTCGAGGAGGTACTTCAAAGCTTCTTGTTCCGCCATTTTTTTTTTTAATTTTTTTTCTTTGGTTAACAAATCTTATTTGTGAAGTGTCTGTTACAAAGTAGGAGAGAGCATGCATATAGATAGAGAGAGCCTCGCTACCCTTCGTTGTTTTATTCAATATGAATTAAATAATGCCACCACTTAGTTGTACCTGGTAAGTTGTGCAATAAAATAAAATAGTTATCATTATAATAAGTAATATTTTAAAAATAAAATTTGGTAGTTATTATGAGCTTATCGAAGGTGGTAGAAAAAATCTGATTGGTCAATTGAGACAGACCATTGACGGTTTATCCTAACCCCTCACTCTTAATAGTAGAATAGATAACAAGCTACGATAGTAGTATTCTTGCACACTCAAATGCGCGTGCTTAATATCATATTATAATTAAAAATATATATTGATTTATTAAATTAAAAGTATAATTGTAATTAACAAAAAATAATTAAGTTATAATCAGCTAAAAATAGTAAGTAAAGGTAGTTGGTCATTTAATAATTGAACGTGTTGGATGTCATTTTTGTACCAAAAATAGAGTGAAATTAAGGTACAGTTTTCTTATCTAACAATGTGGGCTAATAATTCTATTTTTAGTCAATTTGTAATTGTAGATAAAACATGATTGATTGAAACTAATTGACAGACCAAATTAAATTAGAAATTAATTCTACGAGGGCTAAGCTCTTTATAAAATAGAATAGATAATATTCTCTTCACGGTTCTAGATCTGTGATATTCTTATTTACAGCCATTTCATACGTATTCATATATATTTTGTACAAATTTTTATGTCATTATATTCTTCTGTTCACACTGGAGCAGGTTGGCAATATTTTTAGTTTTCCGGTTAAGTTCACAATTTTACGTTTATTATATTTCGTGTCACTGTCACACTTGACCAGGTCTATTCTTTATTCAACATTTAGGTTTATTATAATATTCTGTGTTCGCGCTTTATCAAGTCCATCAATTGATTTAAATAATTTCGTTCGCAGCCACACTTGCTACGGTTGAAACCCTGACTCTAATAATCGGCTTTAATCTTATAGTTGAATAAATAGATTTCTACGTAAATGTTTAAACGTTAGGCAATAGAATAGAACAAACATGTACGTAATTAACATCGGTCCCCTGTATTCCATTTTACATCTCGCAATTAGAACATACAAAATAAAATAATACTTATGAATATCAGCTGCTAGAGCTGCTTTCATCGAATGATGGGAATAAAAAAGAAAAATAAAAGAACGTGATTTTTGTTGGGGTTGAGCGGTAACTTTTCGTGCTCAACAGAATGTCTATTTTGGACCCGCGACAATTTTGTTGGACAATATAAAATCGAAATGACAACAAGAGAGAACACGAGATTTTTACGTGGTTCGGCCAACATCGCCTACCTCCACGGAGAGCACCAGCTTTACTATATGGAAATGTTACACCGTACAAATTTAACACTCGTGTTTAAACCCAAACTCGAGACCCATTATCCACCCGGGTAATGTGTTTGTACGTACTCCCAACTACCCCAGTAAAACTAAAACTCGCTCTCACCCTTATCCACCCGGATAAATTTTCTTTCTACATTCTCTCGCACTAAGACTATATATATTTACTTTGCTCTTGGGATACATAGAATGAAGCACGATGAATCCTTTATATAACAATTTCTTGAGCAAAAGGCCAATAAAGATTATGTCATTGCATACAATCTTTAGATAAGCCTTGTTGGCTCTTTATTGTCCATGAGTTTGTCACCAAAGGCCGGACCAACAATTCTCCCCCTCCAGCTGCGAATCTGGTGAATAAACTCTGCTTGCCTTCTGTTCGTCGCCGTTGACGCGTATCGCAAGAAGTTTTTGAAGTATCAATGAGTTTATCAATACTGTCGAGGAGCTACCCAAGGGCTGATGTTTCCGCCATATATGTTTAGTTGATTGATGACTATTTTTTCTTAGCAAATGTATTGTGAATCTGGGCTCATTTTCGCCTGTTTTGATCTCTCTCTTATATGTAAATTTCATGGGAGACACCCTATTATATAACACCTTTCTTCTTTTTATAATTGTGATGGGAAGTGCAATGTGCGTTATTATAATTTATTACTATGTTCACGCCTAAATTATGTTATTTTTATTTCCCGCCATCCGATTTGTTTCGATACATCAGTTGCTTACGCGTTTGACCAGATCCACACATCGTTCGTTAATCTTATTTTTATTACAATGGGAAAGATTATAAACTTAGGATACTAGATGCAATGTACCGATTTTCCATCAAGCCACTAAAACTAATTTTTTAATTTTTAAAATAGTTAACTTGGTACGTCGACGCTTCAATTATTCGTTCATGAGTGTAGGGGTCTATAATTGAGAATATCAGTGACAAATCCAAGTTCACTCACTCTATGACCTCTGACAGAACCTAGTAGTAACTTGGAAATACTCGCAAGATTGAGCAACACTTTGAAAATACTCGTAAATATAATCCACTTCAGTTCGATCAACACTTGATTCGAGAACCCTAACAAATTTGAATTTGAATCAAGACAAGGACAACAGAAACTAATATCAAAGCAACAATTCAATTATTTTGACTTTAATATTTGAAAGTAATATTAACGCATAAATAAATAAAAAACAAAAAAATAATAATCATTAATTATTCCAATAATCGCTATCTAACAAAGATTAATTCGAAATGTTTCACAACTATCATCATTACCCTTGAACGTTTCTCGTGAGACTTTCGATCTATTTCTTCTTAATATAATCTTGTTCAATTATGTCTAATTTTTGTCTTTGACGTAAATAAGGATTGTATACCAAATGAAAAAGTTCCATCACGCTCATTTAATGAAAACTCAAACTGGTAATAATATGTTGTCTTCATTATTTTCAGTACTAAATAATTTGGAACATATTAACCTAGATCAGCGTTCACATACATGCAAACCTAAAGAAAATATAGCAATCATCCAATAACAATAATAACAATAAAAAAATCATCATAATAAGGGGATTTTACATAAACATAGCAAGACAGTACCCTGTCAGTATTTTTTTATATGCAGGTACCTGTCAGATTAGATTTTTTGCACATTGGTACCCGCCCGCCGCAAGGTACATCATATCACACATTTAGGTATCATAGAGAAACATATTGTGCTACGTAATATAGCTAGAAAATGGTACCAACATATGGCTTGCCGCAAGGTACCGTTTGGAACGTATATAGGTACCATGAGTACCATAGAGATGTGTAACGTGGTATCAAATACACATATAAAAAAGTACGTCAAGACCGGGAAAATGGTACGCACAGTCGAGACAGGGGTACTAACTTGCAAATTTTCTATATAATTTGGTATTTTTCTATAGATCACCTCATAATTATTAACATAAATACTAATAATAATATAATAACCACAACAACAGGAACAACAACAACAACAACAATAACAACAATAATAACATAATAATAAATATACTTGCATTGCATGCGACGTTTATAGGGGTGAATAAAACTTGATTATCTTATGTATATTTCTCGGTTTTGATCTCGTTAAAGATCAATATTGGTGCTTGATATTTATGTGTGATGTGCGGAAGAAACCGGTCGATTTTAAACCAGACCGGATGTGAGCGTGGTGTGTGTGACTTTGCGGTATGAACACAGTTTGTTTTTGCAAGTTTGGAGCTAAAACCTCCTACGTCTCCCCTTCTTTCCGGTCAGAAACGTATCTACTAGAAGCCTCGGTTTTACAACACTTGTCGTACAACCTCCTTAGCTAGACTAACTCAATAATTTAGAAAACTCGATGCTTATGATGTTTAAGTATGTAAATTCGATTAAGTGCTTAAATGTGATTAAATTGTTAAGATAATCGAATTTGTATGATCTTGTGCTTAATTGGAATATTGTTGTGATCACCTAGTTATGAACGTTTTCGTATGAATGGAATCTCATTGCGTGCTATATATGGAAAATATATCATGTTGAGAAATATGTGAACTGTCTGCGAGATTGAGTTATTTTAGGAAAGAATATCGATGTGATCACCCGGATATGAATGACTATGATATATATATGGCAAGATATTTCGATTAAGTGCTTGCATGTGATGGAAAGAATATCACTGATATGACTGCTATCTTATTTGCCTGTTAAATCAGTAAATCAATGATCTATATTTCCTTATGCGACTTGGGATTAGTGATTAATTGATTGGGCTTATGTGTGGTAATATGCTGATTGAGTCTATATATGGAATGTGCTGACAAACGGATGAGATTACCGGGGAAGGAAAGTAAGACTGATATTTATGGTAAGTGATCATGCATGAACGTTGAGCTTAATAGATTCATTCTTGGCATGATTCCTTGAGTTAATGCACGTGATTATTGAGCTTTCTCTTGTAAATTATGTGCTTAACTTTCCTTGTGAAGTATAGAAGCGATTCTGAGGTCTATATAGAAGATAAACACTCCACGTTAAAGGGTACCGAACACACAAGCCATCAAATTCCATAGAGTGTTTTGAGCTTTAATATATTTGTAGTCTGTGTTGAGCTTAAATTTGTGAATCTGTACCCGTGAGTGATCTTTAGCAACACCCTACCCTAAACCCTTGTCTTCGGACGTGTTGTGCATTCGGACGTGTTGAGCGCACAAAGGAGCACGAGTGGAGTCTTTCGCACGTGGAGGGACGAATTTGGTGGATTCGGTGGCCCTTCAGTAGCAAGCTGTGTCCAATCGGGGAATTGATTTCCTGGGTAAACGACGTGGAACGAAACTTGGCGTGCGACAGCCTAGAACGAGGTATAGTCTCCATAGTGCTTCGGTTGTGTACGGGTCAATCATTTTATAACCATAATAGGTAATACTCAGTGATTGATTGGAACTCTTGGGGAGATCACACCCCAATGATAGATTTAAACCCGGTTGGGGATATAACCTGTATAAAAATTCCGTCCCACTTTACTTCAGTTATTTACTTTTCCGTGAGCAAACCCAGAACACCTGCAAATAACTAGGTAATATCGTTGAAACGCTTTCTGTAAATAACGTGATATTTTGTAAACCATGATTAGGGAGATAACGTTGATAATCTTACTGCTTTCCGAGAAATAACACCCTCTGTAAATATCTTCATAAAGAAAAGTATTTTTCAAAGAAGAAGCAGCCAATAATTTTTATAGGGATTGTTTGTTTTGGGGTGATCCTCCCAAACATCACTGTGATCCTTCCATCGCTTCCTAATCACCGCGTTTGTTTAGCGTAGCTGATGAATCATCACCGTGATGGAGGATCACCTAGGTGATCAAAATGGGGTGATATTCCGGCTTTTGGATCACCCCAAAAAACAGGGTGACCCTCCATCACCGTGATGTTGTGATATTTTCAATATTTCTTTGGACAAAATTATCCCTTACCTTTTAACATCTATTCCTTATACACCCTTCTCCTATTTTAAATTACATAACCAACATATTTAAATCTCAAAAAATTTATATTTAATGCTTAAAAAAGAATTATGTTCAAGGATCATTGAAAAAAAAATTTAACTTATAATTGAGTAATCTATTAAAGCTTAGAAAGATAAAATAATTATATTGAAGAATTATATAAAATACTTATAATTAATAATTGGTTAAGAAATCTATGTTTAAAGCATAACAAATATAATAATTCTATTGATGAATTATGTAACATGCTTATAAGCTTAACAATAATCTTTGGTTTTTCAAATATTAATAACTATCACGGTAAAGATTACCTCAAATGAATATATTAACACTTTATAATATACATAAGGTTAAATATGACATGTACACAACATCACTCCAGGCATCACTGCGATTAAACAAACATGATGTTCCATTATCACATTGATATGCAAAATGAAATATTACCCCAAAACAAACACATTAATTGCATATAACATAGATCCACATCACAGTGATATCCACATCACGGTGATGTGAGTATCACTGTGATGTTGGATCACCGGAAACAAACACCCCTAATAGTACATTTACACTACATAAACTAGCACGTCTTGTTATTAGAAAAGCACAAATAATTCAGTATCCCCGTCATACTCAAAATGAAATATATCACCAAACAAACACATTGATAATATATCACTTTGATTCATATCATGATTATCTAAGTATTAATTTAGTGTTTAATAACCTCAAACAAGCCACCGGAAACTCGCCCTCTTATCTAATACTCTCTCTGCTTCTACAGGTCGATTACATGAAAATGCACACCTGTTAAGAAATGAATGAAAATACATGTTATACCCTTATTAATTATTTGATCCTATTTAATAGTTTTTTGCTAATATTTGCGCTTTATTTAAAAAAAAGGTAAAGTTAGAAGTATTTAATATCCTTTTATGGTGAATCTATAGAAAAATATCCAATTGGATAAAATTTTTACACATAGGTACCCATGTCAGAAAATTTTACAGATAGGTACCCAATTTAATTTTTACCAGTTTCCTTAGTCATGTCATACCTTTCTGTATATATATTGCGTACCATAACACGTTGATATAGGGTACCTAAATATAGCATACGTCGTACCTAAGGCATACCTGTGTTTTACATAGAGCATACCTAAATTAAGCATACGTCGTACCATTTTCTATTATATAGAGTACCCAAATGTGTTGATATAGTGTACCCAATGTGTTGTATGGTGTACTTTCGGGGATCGGGTACCTATGTGTAAAAAATTTATTCTGTTAGGTACCTATATATAAAAAAATCCTGACAAGGTACTAAATCACAATTTTTATTCAATTAGGTACTTATGTGTAAAGATCCCTTCTTTTATTGAAAAAAAGTAAGTGATCTTTTAAAAAAACAAAAAAAATTCTAAAGCATCTTTTATTGAAAAAAAAGGAAGGTACTATTTTTCTTTATAATAATTTTGAAGGGACGTATACACTTTGATCTTATCTGGTACAATTTTTCGATTCTTTTATTTTGAAGGGACGGATGAACCGGGACATGAGTTGCATAAAAGTTGATTTGAGTTATTATATTTACGTTCAGACCTACCTTAATATTATTTTATTGCCCGCCGCTCGACTTATTTTCATAATACAGCACTGTTCAACCTTTAACCAGATCGCCATATTAATATTCTTATTTTTGTAACTAACGTTTGAAAATAATAGACCGGGATCACCCATGCAAAAATAAGTTAACATTCACGTGTTAGAATAACTTTGTCACGTCGAGAGTTTATTCCATCCATCGACGGAAAAGAATCAGAAGATGATTTTTCGACTTGAGTAAAGTATTATTCCTACAAATTTTTCCATAAACAATTTTTGTTTCGATATATGAAGATAGTGATCTATTTTCCTATCATCAATAGTGACATAACTATTATACTTATTTTTTGAAAAAAAACTTAAAAAGAATTGCTATACTTACGCACCCAGTTATTGCTTTATGTTCAATTATTGTTGCATTTTACATTTTGCATCATTATTTCAGCAATAGCACGAGTTTTTTTAGTTGGAGTTTGTCTTTTCAAAAATAAACCTAAATAATTAAAAAGCCTTTTCTAATCGCTCTCCAATATTGATTATTTAAACAATAGCGTGGCACGAAACTGATTTAGTAGTTATTAATGTAAAAAAAATACCAGAAAACATCGCCATCACGGTGAGAAGCGTGTGAAGTCAATTAAGGAGGCTCGAATATTGTCTTGGTTAACCTCTATTATGAAATAATTAAATAATTACGAATCTGGATGTTTTTGGATTATATGTGTATGTTGATAAGATGAGCTGTAATTGTCCTAGTGTGAATAAGATAGGGTGTAAAATTGTATTAATGTTTACGAGATGATGTGCATAACGATAATAAATGTAATTAGTTGTAATACCGAATTTTGAATAGCATAAACAGGTGATTAGATTGTGTAAAATGTATTAAGAACCATTGTATAAAAGAAATATTTATCTGTCTAATTATCTCTCTGACACTATTACAATCGTCGTATACGTAGTCATTATTATATGTTTACAACAAACTCCATGTGCTTTCTTTAAGTTTTACGAGAAATCAAATGAAATATTAATAGCTTTTAGTTTCTATATTCTTTTTCTCTTCCTTCCTCGGCAATGTGAGCTAGGACTCGGAAAATATACAATACCGATATACCGTCCTTATCGTATCGAAACGTACCAATAATATCGACTTAGTTATACCGAAGTTTTTGGTAAGGTATGATATCGTACCGAAAATTTTTCGGTACGGTAATTGTATGAAAATTTTAAATTAGGTATACCGATTCTCGAAATACTGAAATACTATAATTTTTGATATTATATATATATTTACACCCACATATATTATATAATTTAAAAAATATAAAATGGGTAAAAATATATAAGGATTTTATAAATTTATGTAACCCATATATTATTAACTATACCCAACTTTTTAAGATTATTGAGACACATCATATTTTACTTAATTAAAAACAAAGAAAATACAAAAGACATGTTTATTTAGGGTTATTTTATGAATTAAAAATCTTTTTTTTTGAAAACTTGGTATTAATAATCCATCTTATTATGCCTAAGGAGTTTGAATTGACTAAAAATTCGAAAACAACAAATAAACGAGTTAGGAGACATGGTGAAAAACCCTCCGTGTGAATGGTATAGAAGGTAAGATACCGATACCATACCGAAATTTCGGTATGATATAGTATCGAAATTTAAGATATACCGAAATTTCGGTATGGTACATGTATGATTTTTTTTTTCGATACCGAAATTTCGGTACGGTATACGGTATCCACTTTTGGTACGGTAATACCGTACCGAACCACCCCTAAATGTGACCTAGCAAATTTGTCGTTCGCTTCAATTTCTTTTCGATCTCAAGGTATCCCCACACAGCCCGACTATAGGCTAACCGCCACACACTCCAGAGGTGAGACTAATTTTTGGGGTCAGATGGATATGTCCCAAATCCACCCAACAACGATAGTCATGGTGGGCCTAGGACCATGGGGAGGTCCCAAATTGATGTGGGAGATGGGGTTCAAATCCTCCTAATATGTGACTTTGAGTGCTTAAGTTAGGCCACTAGAGCCAAGCCTCATTGGCTGTCGTTAGCTTCAATTCAACGACTAATATGAGATTTGTTAAAAATAACCCAGTCGGGTTATTCACGGTATGTGCCAAAACTATTTTCCAGGCCCATCGAAGTTTCGGCCCAGCTTCCTTATAGCTGGGACGAAATCTTCAAATCCGAAAAGATTACGGGTTAAATAAAAAAGCTTTCGAGGTTTGTGGAAGTCGTTATAATTTCTCGGGACTAAAATAAAATCACCACTTCCATCCCCAGAAAAAGAGCCGTGTTTTTTAGCTGATTCACAGAAATTTCTGTTTCACAAGTCTTCTTTCTTACGATACACAAAAACATCGATTATCCCTCTGATCCTTAGCTTCATCATCTCTGAGAGCTAGGCTTTCTATTTTCTACGAAGCATCGTTGCTTTTCATCACAGATCTGCTTTCTTCAATGTTTCGTTCTCAGATCATGTAATCACAAGTTGACCTCTCGTCTTCTTTGTGAGACTTAGTCCCGGTTTCCGGCTCGACAACTCGAAGCAAACATTTTTATATGCGAAACAGATAAGTGCTTTCATATTTGTTTGTGTTTTTTTGTATTGATGCTGAATTGTAATCTATTTGAGGCTGTGATAGTTTGATTGTGGAACATATTTTGCTACTCTGTAATTTTAACATGGTATCAGAGCCCTAAGATTCTAGGCTTCCTTATTCCGTCAGCTATTTGCCTCAATCTTGTTGATGTCTTTCTTTCACGAATCATTTGTCATACCTGTTAAATATATGATCTAATATTCTGAATTTATTGATCTGCTTGTGGGCAGTCAAGGAATCTTTCAAGTGTGAACCTCGTGAATACATTGGACAGCTTGAAACAAGGCTGTTTGTCAATTCTTGGATGCCTGGTGATTTCGTTCCTCTACCCAACCTATTTCTTGTTTTCATTTTGCTTGACTGGTGCATGGCCTTGCTCAATCTGACCAATTTCTAACTATCATGGATATAGAACATACTGAAAATATTGATAACCAAAACCAGGAGAATCAAAGTCATGGAATTAATCAAAACACAAACATTAATAACAATAACTCAGTAAATAATCCACAACTCATCCTAAATCCAAGACACCCTCTTTGTATATCTCAGGCAGATCTGTCAGTAACGAACATCACAAATGTAACTCTGACAGGTTCTGAGAACTACTCCTACTTTGAGTAATTCTGTCATGCTAGCCCTTACTGCAAAAAATAAGTCTGGCTTCATTCATGGAACCGTACAGCTGCCGCAAGAACCTGAACCGTTGAGTGACTGGGAAAGATGCAATGCCATTGTCTTATCATGGCTCCTAAACTCTCTAAGCAATGAACTAAAAATAAAATACACTCATGCTAAGTTTGGTTCAAAAGCCTGGAATCTTTAGAAAAAACTTTCAAAAAATGTTGATGGGTCAAAGAAATATAGTCTTCAACAATCAATACACAATCTAAAACAGAACAATGACAATGTTTATGTTTTACTTCTCTAAAATGCAACACTTATGGGATGAGCTGGAAGCCCTTACCTCTGGTCCAGTTTGTACATGCAATGCTGGTGTGCACCAACAGAATTTAAATGAAGAACAAAAACTAATGCATTTCCTAATGGGTCTCAATGAAAGCTTTAACTTTATTAGGAGTAACATACTACTTTATCAGTCACTGCCAAATGTACTCCATGCTTACAATCTTGTAAATAGGGAGGAAGCACATAGAGGTATCATTCATGTGACTGAAAATGATATTTCAATCTCCCTTAATTAAACTCTTAATAAACCTAATACTAACAGCTTTAATCAAACAGTGTAGAATGTAAATTTTGTGGTATCAAAGGCCACACAATTGAAAGATGTTTTAAATAATAGGGTATCCTAATAGCAACAATAATGGTAGTGTAAGCAATAACAGTAACAGTATAACAATTTGCAAACACTGTGGCATCAACGGACATCCTGTTGAAAAATGCTACAAACTGTTTGGCAAACCATCCAAGTCCAATAATCAAAGCTACAATAACTACAAAAGGGGAAACAACTATAACTCATATAGAACAGTTACCACAGAAATTACTAATTCTGCCCCTGATGCTACAGCTCAAAATCTCTCAGCTCAAAACCTTTTCAGCTCTTCAGTGCAGCAAATTGCTCAAATTACTTGAGAGGGAAACCCAAGAAGAAGCTGACCCAGACCTTATGGCAGGTGCTTGTGTTAACACCCCGTCATCTGACTTTAGTAAGGATGGATAACAGACTTAGGAGCAACAGATCATGTTGTATCCTCCCCAAAAAATCTTGTCAATATAAAATATATTAAGCCTGAGAACATACTAATCAAACTGCCAAATGGAAGTTGTGTGCCAGTTGAGATAATTGGTGATTGCATGCTGAATCATAGAATAATGCTGAAGAATGTGCTGGTAGTTCCTGATTTTAAGTGTAACTTGTTGTCAGTGTCTAGACTAGTAAGCAACAATACATGTACTGTGTGTTTTAAAAATAATGCATGCATCTTTCAGGACCAACAGTCCCCAGATATACTGGGGATTGGTGAGCTGAAAGCTGGATTATACTACTTCAGTGCTGACATGTGTGGTAATGCTAATGAAACTGTTTTCATTAATCATGCTGCTTCATTTGATGTGTGGCACAGGAGATTGGGACATCCAACTCATATAGTGATGGATGTGCTAAAACATGTTTTGAAATTCAAAGATTCTCAAACTGCTCAGCCTTGTGATATATGTCACAAGGCAAAGCAGACCAGAGAACCTTTCTTATTGAGTGAACACAAACTCTCTACCTTTGAACTTGTTCATGGTGATGTGTGGGGGCCCCTTTAGAACAACTAGCTATAACAACTGCAGATATTTTTTGACTTTGGTAGATGATTTCTCTAGAGCCGCTTGGGTTTTTTTATTGCAGCATAAGTCTGAGGTATTGCAATGGTTTAGGATCTTTGTTAACATGGTTAACACTCAGTTCAATAAAAATTAAAAACAATTAGGACAGACAATGGTACAGAATTTGTAAAGGCTCAGTTTCTAGAATTCACTAGGGCAGAAGGCATGTTGCATCAAACCAGTGTAGTAGATACCCCTCAGCAAAACGGCATAGCTGGAAGAAAACATAGGCATCTTCTAAATGTAGCACAAGGTTTGTTTTTTCAATCAGGGCTGCCTTTAGTATATTGGTCAGATTGCATTTTAGTGCAGTGTATTTGATAAATAGAACCCCTTCCTCTGTCCTCAAAGGAAAATCACTATATGAAATCTTATTGGAAAATGTGTGAATTATGATAGTTTAAAAATTTTTCGTTGTCTTTGCTATGCTGCGGTGTTAAGTAATAAGTCCAAGTTCCAACCTCGTGCTAGGCAATGTGTTATGTTAGGATACTATGAAAATAAGAACGCATACAAACTGCTTGACCTAGAAAGTAAAGATATTTTTGCAAGGTGTGAAGTTCTATGAGACTGTATTTCCTTTTAAAACTATATCTCAGAATACTGATAATAAAGCTGAAACTGTGCATGTTATCTTTGATGATTTTCTCAAACCAATGCTTCAAGTTCTGAAAGTTTTGACTACACTTCTGCATCCTTACATGATGAGCCAGTCTCAGACATAAATGTGCATGATAATAATGTTCCTAGCCATCCACCTGAGATGCTACATGAGAATCTGGTACTACTAGTGAGATTGAACTTCCTGACTCTATGGATAATTGCTGTAATGATAATAGTGTTGCTGTGCCTAGTGCTACAGACCTAAACAGACCTAGAAGAACCATTAGGAAACCAACTTATCTAGATGATTATGTATGTTCCCTGAATAAAGCCAAATTGAATGTGTTATATTCTTTATCTTCTGTAATGACATTGTCAAATCTGAACATGCATGATATGATGTACTGTAATAACATTGATAAATCCTCTATACCTAGAACTGCTAGGGAGGCTGCTAGAATACTAGAATGGAGAGAGGCAATGGACTTAGAAATGAAAGCTCTAATTGAGAATAGGACATGGGACTTAGTTCAGCTACCTGCTAATAGAAAAGCCATAGGTTGTAAATGGATTTTTAAGATCAAGTATAAACCTAGTGGGGAGGTAAAAGGTACAAGGCTAGGTTAGTAGCTAAGGGCTATAGTCAATAGGAAGGAATAGATTATAATGAAATATTTGCACAAGTTGTAAAGATGGTTACTGGATTTTGCTTGTTTTGTCTATTGCTAATGATTGGTCCGTGTTCCAACTTTTTACATGGGGAACTTGATGAAGAGGTGTTTATGTGCTTGCCCGAAGGGTACTATGATAATGATCATCGTGTATGCAAATTGAATAAATCTCTTTATGGGCTGAAACAGGCACCTAGAATGTGGAATGAAAAACTGACTGAGGTGGTGAAAAATAATGGATTTGTTCCAAGTCTTCATGACTATTCACTGTTTTTCAAATCTGAAAAAAAAAAATTTGCATGTTTCCTTACTTGTCTATGTAGATGACATCCTATTATCTGGGAATGATCAAAAGGAAATAGTTAGAATGAAGCATGTTCTTGATGATATGTTTGGGATAAAAGATCTAGGCGAGCTTAGATATTTTTTAGGAATAGAAGTTGTGAAAAGTGATAGAGGATTGATCCTAAATCAATGAAAATATACTATGGATCTGTTAGAGGAATTCAGAGTGTTAGAGAGCAAGCCTAAGTTCACCCCTATGCAACAAAACTTAAGATTCTCTGATGACAGTTGCTGTAATGATGTGGACATTAATTTCTTCAGCGGCTAATGGGTAGACTCATCTATTTGTGCAATATTAAACCTGATATTACTTTTGCAGTTCAGAATCTTAGTCAGTATATGCACTGCCCAAACAAGTCACACATTGAAGCTGCCTTTCGTGTGTTAAGATACTTAAAAGCAACACCTGGTTTTGGAATACTGATAACGTATTTTAATACATTTATTGTTGCGTTTATTTGGGTTATAATATGATATTTTTTGTTATTCATGTATTTCTTGGCTCTATTTACACCCATTTAAATATTGTAGGACCTTAAAACGGTTATCAAGCGAAATGGAACGAAACGAGGCGAAAACGGCGCAAAAAACGACGAAGTATGAAGCTGTCAGTCACTAGTCACGGCCGTGAGCTCAAAAGCAAAACACTTAAGAGTCACGGCCGTGACTGAGCATGCCCGAGGCCGTGAAGTTCGGCAGAGAGCTAAGATGAAAAGGCCCTTCTTGTGTCACGGCCGTGAGCCTTTGTGCGAGTGGCCGTGAATCACGGCAGTAAGTTCGCAGTCCCTTGTCACGGCCGTGATACCTCATGCAAGATCCCGTGAACGTGGGCAGTAGACGAAGATATGGAACAAATACTGATTCACGGCCGTGATCTCCATTGTACGAAGCCGTGAATCGCGGCAGTAGCTCAAGATCTTGAAGTCACGGCCGTGATTCTAGATGTAAGTGGCCGTGACCTGCGCCAAAGAAGTCAATATTTAGGGTTTTAGCCTCCTTCACGGCCGTGAAGCCTATTGTAAGAGGCCGTGACTCATGGCAGAAAGTCAAGAAATAGGGTTTAAGCCGCCGTCACGGCCGTGAAGGCCCGATACGAGGCCGTGAACGCGCCAAAATTCAGTGTTAAGGCCCATTTTCGAAGCATAAAAATGGAGTTCTTCTCAGAACTCGAAAACAACTAGATAGAGCTTAAAACTAAGAGAAAAGAAGAGGAAGAAGAACCCTAGAAGCTGCTCCTGGATTCGGAGACGATAAAAGGATGATCAAACAACGTAGCCACGCTCGGTCGATCGAGGAACGAGAGCTCCACCTCATAAACGCCATACTCACTTCTTAGGGAAGTTTCTATGAGTTCTCTATCCTCATTTTATTCGAATCTCGTTGTTGTTCTGCTTAATATGAGTAGCTAAATCTCTTGTGTGTTCGGGGATAGATGAACGTTGGGTTATGTCGTAGTTAAGTCGTTGGATAATCGTGAACACTTGTAATCTGGCTATTTATTGTTCTATAAACATGTTTCTTTGTATCAATATGTCTATGTGTTGATATGAATCTGTGGTATATCGTTTAGGGCGACAGCTAAATAACGATTAGGCCGTTTGTAGACGTTAGGATTCGAGTATAGGGCGACAGCAAATACTCGATCCCCGCCGTCTAGTAATCGCTAAACTTAGATTCCCATGAACGTTTAGGGCGACAGCAAATTCGTGAGTGGGTAGAAAATTACTGCGATTTAGTCGATAATCACTTAGGAGCGATATTCCGTAGCCTTAGCCGACAATACCCTTCGGGATTCGAATTCCGAACACATGTTTGTTATCTTAATACTCTTATTATTTCTAGTTGTGTCTCCTTGTTTTCCAATCCTTTAAGTTGCTTTATTAAAATTAGTTCATAGTATAAATCAATCCCGTTATTTACATAGGCTAGATATCGAGTCGATAGGTCAATACTAGTAATCAATTTATTCATCATGATCGATACTCAGATATTCACTATAGCTATATTACAACGATAGGTACACTGCCTATCGCGCGTGATTCTAGTTATAATATATTCGTTTTAATTATTACTTGACGTACTCGCACGAACCTTTATTTCATATATTACTTACACGCACGCGATCAAGTTTTTGGCGCCGTTGCCGGGGAATAGATTGATATTAGGAACACCGTAGTTCGGTAATTTAGCCATCTTATTTTACATTTTCTCAGTTTGTCTTTAATTGCGTTATTTGTTTCCTACATCATTATTAGTCTCGTTACCTTTTCGACGTATTTATCTAGTTCTTCGCTAAATTTCGCTTTCACTCATTGAAGGTACGGTTTGACAGTGCATGACCCGAAGCCACCCATCAGGTCCCATTGTTGAAGGAGATCCAGATTTCGAGCGAAAGTTACGAAGGCAGCTCAGATACAATTCAGAAGGCACGGCTAGTAATTTTCAGGAAGCACTGGTTAGCTACTCGGAGGACAACTCTCAGGAGTCGGCAGACAATTCTCGAACAGAGACGTCCAAAGACAATCGAGAGACAGAAGTCGAGATGGCTGAACGCAGAGTACCGGTCCACCAGACCAAGAAGAGGAACAATCTCTACAAGACCTACTCAAGAGAGCCTCCCTCGGAGGAACTGAATCGGCAATCGTTATTCCACCTATCGAAAACAATAATTTCGAGTTGAAGCATGCTTGGCTTCAGATGATCTTTCAGACGGCCCAATTTGAGGAGAACCCTGAGGATGATCCATACTCGCACCTGAAGGCTTTCCTGAAAGTAACAGACACATCAAGATTAATGGGGATGCTATCAAGCTGATGTTGTTCCCATTCTCACTCAAATACAGGGCGAAGGATTGGTTGGAGATGCTACGGCCCAGATCAATCACTACGTGGAAGAGCTGCGAGCAGCATTCATCGGCCATTACTTCCCATTGTCAAAGATACTAAGATTGAAGACGGAGATCTCCCTGTTTCACCAGAAGGATTCAGAGAATCTTTACGAGATGTGGGAGAGGTACAAGTCACTGTTGAAGAAATGCCCACAACACGGGATGTCGAAGGCTGCCATGATCAATTGATTTCACGAGGGCCTCAATGATCAAGCCGTCCATATGCTAGACGGAGCCGCGGGAGGAGGGCTCGTGAAGCTCAATGCCACAGACGCCTGGAATCTAATCGAAGACTACTCAAGGAATAGCTTCATGAGAGGAAATACGAGGATAAAGACTCCAGGAGTGTTTGGGGTGAGCGAGGAGACCGCTACAAATGCCAGGTTCGAGGCGCTGCAACAACAAATTGCAACTACCAATTCTCAGCTCCAGACGGTAATCAACACACTACTTCCAAAGGCCGGGCAAACACAGCTCGTACATGCCGTGATGACAAGTCCATCACATCAGAAGCCGTATACACCATAGTGCGAGATCTGTGGCGCAGCCCATGAGACATCGGAATGCCAACTTGGGCAATCCCTGGAGCACGTAGACTATATGGGCAATTACCAAGGTGGCCAGCGAAGCTTCCAACCCCGAGCGCACCCCAATCTGGCGTACGGGAATCAGAATCACCAGGGGCAAGGGCCGCCTGGATTTCAGCCTAGACCGTCCGGTTTCCGCAACGGGCCGCCACGACAGTACCAGAACGCACCCGCAGGAGGATCCGATGACATGAGGGAGATGAAGGACATGATGAAGACGCTCATCATGAATTTCAGCAGCACCACGCCAGCCCATGAAAGCCGAATTACGAAGATGGAGGAGTACATGGAGGCGAACGACTTGCGTGCGCAGAACATGGACGCCTCGCTCAAGAAGCTGGAGCAACAGATGGGCTAGATGGCGAAGCAGTTGTCGGGGCGTATTCAGGGATCGCTCCCAAGCTACACCGAGCCGAACCCAAAGGAGTATTGTAAGGCGGTGACGCTGAGGAACGGGCGAGAACTGCAAGAAGTGCCCGCCAAGAAGAAGGCCAAGGAGAACGCCAACTTCGAGAGCCACGATGAGCCCGAAGTGGAGGAGATCAGAGGCGATGATATCGAAAAGACCGAAGATGATAAGGAGAAGGTCGAGCCTGGGAAAGAAAAGGCGAAGGAGATCGAGCGGCCACCGGTGAAGCCATACCAGCCAAAAATTCCTTACTCGGCCCGACTAAAGAAGGACAAAGACGAGGCACAATTTGGTAAATTTATGAGTATGTGTAAGGAATTGCATATTAACCTACCTTTTGTTGAAGCTATTACGCAGATGCCCAGCTTCGCCAAGTTCTTGAAGGACATGCTGAGGAATAGAAGGCAGCTCGAACACGTCTCCACCGTATGTCTGCCAGGAGAGTGCTCGACGATACTCCAAAGCAAGATCCCTAAGAAGCTTAAGGACCCAGGGAGTTTTACTATTCCCTGTCTTATATGAGACTTAGTTGTTGAGCGTGCGTTAGCTGACTAGGTAGCATTAATTTAATGCCATATTCAATGTTTAAACGCTTAGGATTAGGTGAGCCACGACCCACTAGGATGAGCTTGCAGTTAGCCGATAGATCGTTGAAGTATCCTCGAGGTGTTATCGAGGACGTTCTAGTTAAAGTGGATAAGTTCGTAATTCCTGCTGATTTCGTTATTTTAGACATGGAGGAGGATGATAATGTCCCGTTGATATTAGGCAGACCGTTCTTAGCCACAGGAGAAATCATGATAGACGTTAGGAATGGTACATTGACGTTGACAGTAGATGGAGAAAAGGTTACATTTAGTATGGCGGATTCGATGAAAAAGAGTAATGAGCAAGACGATAAATGCTATTTTTTAGACGTGTTTGAGCACGATTTTCTCTTTTCCGTGCAAGGTCTGTCACAGGTCGGCGAGCAGGACATGCATACACTTATAGCAATCGACGAGTGTGGGGAGGAGGTCGACGAGCCTATCATAGCCATCGACGAGAGTAGCGAAGAGGACAAAGAAAAGAGCTCGGTCGAGGAGCCACCGTCCTAGAGTTGAAGCCGCTGCACGACCACCTCGAGTACGCGTTCCTTAGCAGCAATGGAGGGCTACCAGTCATCATCTCGTCGAGCCTAGACGACGGACGGAAGGGCCAGCTCTTGGATGTGTTGAAAGCGCACAAAAAGGCCTTGGCGTGGAACATATCCGACATAAGAGGTATCAGCCCGAGCTACTGCACGCATAAGATCCTCATGGAGGATGATTTCAAGCCGGTCGCTCAACGCCAAAGGCGGCTCAACCCCAATATGAAGGACGTGGTAAAGAAGGAAGTGATCAAACTGCTAGACGCAGGGATGATCTATCCCATTTCAGACAGCGCGTGGGTCAGCCCGATCCAAGTAGTCCCAAAGAAGGGAGGCATGACGGTCGTCACCAACGACAAGAACGAATTGATTCCGATGAGGACAGTGACTGGGTGGCGCGTCTGCAACGACTATAGGAAGTTGAATGATGCGACGAGAAAGGATCACTTTCCTTTACCATTTATTGATCAGATATTAGAAAAGTTAGCCGGTCACTCATTTTACTGTTTCCCAGATGGTTTGTCAGGTTATCTACAGATCCCCATAGCACCCGAGGACCAGGAAAAGACCACGTTCACTTGCCCGTTCGGGACGTTCGCGTACCGAAGGATGCCGTTCGGCCTCTGCAATGCCCCAGCCACCTTTCAGCGATGCATGATGGCCATATTCGACGAACTGGTAGGTGAGGTAATGGAGGTATTTATGGACGATTTTTCTGTTTGCGGGTCGTCATTCGATGTATGTTTATCGAATCTGAAACTCGTACTCGCACGATGCGAGGAGACAAACTTGGCACTTAATTGGGAAAAGTGCCACTTCATGGTTCGAGAGGGTATAGTTCTCGGTCACAAGATCTCCTCTAAAGGCATCGAAGTGGACCGAGGTAAGTTAGAGACAATAGAAAAATTGCCTGTTCCCTCGAACGTGAAGTCGATTAGAAGCTTTCTAGGACATACGGGGTTGTATCGTAGGTTTATTAAAGATTTTTCTAAGATAGCAAGACCCATGTCTAGGTTGCTAGAAAAAGATGCTCCATTTGATTTTAATGACGAGTGCTTGCATGCTTTCAATTTACTTAAGGAACGACTTATCGCAGCACCTATATGGTCGCCCCCGACTGGGGGCTGCCCTTTGAACTAATGTGCGATGCTAGTGACTATGCAGTTGGGGCCGTGTTAGGGCAATGTAAGGACAACCATTTCAGGCCGATCTACTATGCGAGTAAGCGCAGCCCAGGCCAATTACACGACCACCGAAAATGAGCTGTTGGCCGTCGTGTTTGCTTTCGACAAGTTCAGGTCATATCTTATCCTATCCAAAGTTATCGTTTTTACTGACCATTCTGCTCTTAAGTACTTGTTAGCAAAGCCCGATGTCAAGCCACGGCTAATCAGATGGATCCTACTACTGCAAGAGTTTGATATTGAGATTCGGGACAACAAGGGTGCGGAGAACCTAGCGGCGGATCACCTCTCTCGACTGGACGAGTCCGAAATATACCACAAGGACGGAAGGCCGATACAAGATAGGTTTCCAGACGAGCATCTTTACTCGATACAGGTGGTAAGTGACGACACTCCCTGGTTTGCAGATTTAGCTAATATCTTGTTGCGAGGGTCCTACCAAAGGAGTACACCAGTTAGCAAAAGAAGAAAATCTTTTCTGATTTGAGGTACTACTTGTGGGAAGACCCATATCTTTTCAGGCGATGTGCAGACCAGGTGATACGACGATGCGTTGTCGCTCCAGAGACGACACAGATCCTGAGGCACTGCCACAATGGACCGACCGAAGGGCACTACGCAGCCAATAGAACCTCACCGAAGGTGTTGGAAAGCGGATTCTACTGGCCCACGATATTCAAGGACGCCCAAAGGTACGTTGACACTTGTGATCAGTGTCAGCGCGCAGGTGATCTCTCGAAACGCGACGAAATGCCCCAGAACTTCATCCTAGTTTGTGAAATTTTCGACGTTTGGGGTATAGATTTTATGGGACCATTCCCTAGCTCGTACAATAATAAGTACATCCTAGTTGCGGTCGATTATGTGTCTAAATGGGCCGAGGCGCAAGCCTTACCCACGAACGACGCTAGGGTAGTCGTTAGATTTCTTCGAGCATTGTTTTCACATTTTGGGGCGCCTAGGTGCATTATTAGTGATAGGGATACACATTTCTGTAACACCCAGTTTGCACGCACGTTAGAACGTTACGGTGTTAGACACAGCCTATCCACCCCATAACACCCCCAAGCTAGTGATCAAGTAGAAGTAGTGAACCGTGAGTTGAAGTGCATTTTAGAGAAAACCATAGATGGGAATCGACGGCAATGGGCGAATAAGCTTAACGACGCACTTTGGGCCTATAGGACTGCATATAAGACGCCAATAGGCACTACCCCATATCGACTAGTTTACGGAAAGGCATGTCACCTTCCTGTTGAACTAGAACATAAAGCCTACTGGGCGATAAAGTCTTTAAACCTCGATTTGGTGCAAGCCGTGAAAAACGTAAGCTCCAGATAAATGAGGTTGATGAATGGCGTTTGTCGGCATATTACAATGCAAAAATGTATAAGGAAAGCTCAAAGCGTATCACGATAAGAAGATCAAGCAACATAGAGAATTTCAAGAGGGGGATCAAGTCCTCCTTTTCAATTCTCGTCTTAGGCTTTTTCCTGGAAAGCTAAGATCCGTTGGTCTGGACCTTTTACAGTTACTCGCGTTTTTCCCTATCTGTCGAAATTTCAAATGTTGAGCAGGGAAATATCAAGGTTAACGGCCATCGACTAAAGCATTATTACGGTGGAGGAGAAGACATGGCACAAAGGAGGTCATGTACCTCGATTTCAAGCTACCGTAGAACGAAAAAGGTACGTCCGGCTCACGACGTTAAAGAAGCGCTTCTTGGGAGGCAACCCAGGTATTTCTATTTATGTTTTAGGCATTAAAAAAACAAAAAGAATTTAATATTTAAAACTATATATTAAATTAAATAAAACAATAATAATAATAAAAACATTAAAATTTTAAATTATAATAAATTTATTTCGAATATTGAGATGGTTACAACGCAGAGTCTAGAGACGAGATAGGAACGATAGTTTTACTTCATAAGAGATGGTTACAACACCATTACAACGTGTGAAGGTCCAACACAAAAGCAAATTAAAACTGCGAATAACACAAAGACAGAACAATAATTTATTTTGCTTCATAAGGGCGGGTTACACACAAGTGCACCTTGTGATAACCCAACACACGAAAGCAAGTAAAACTCCAAACAAGCCCAAAAGAAGAGCAAGGTAGAGTGATACCATATCTAAATTACGACGAATCCTTGCATATTCCTCACTCTCATTCTCACGACCTTGCTGCTGTCCCCAATTCATAGTGCCTAGATAACTCTGAATATCGAAAATAAGATTGTTGAAGACGTGGGATTTATGGTAGATGATGATATTGTGTTATTCTACCAATGTCTATAGGCATGAAAGTTACAAATTATCATTATCATACCCGGTAAATCCATTAAATGATACAGATGAATTTTTGACTTGGAAGATTTGACGCCGCGTGAGAAAGTGATATTTCTCGTATCGATTATCAGATTTTTCCTCGCGCAAATCGTTCTCGAAAAATTCGTTGATTGCGTGTCAATCATAGTTAAAATATATATTAAATAATAATAATTATAATACTTTAAAAAAACAAACAAAAAAATAAATTAAAAAAATTAAAAAAATAAGTCACGGCCAAACAAAAAAATAAATTAAAAAAATTAAAACAAACAACGCACTGCCGCTCCTCACGGCCTTTTTGCTTAGGCACTCACGGCCGTGACTCCTAAAAAAAATATATAAATAATAAATAAAAATATATATAAAAAAGAATTAAAAACATAAAAACGTAGGGTTGTCACGGCCCGTGTCACGAGAGTCACGGCCGTGACGTAAACGGGGTTAACTCACTGCCCGAAACACGGCCAATGACTCCAGCAGTCACGGCCGTGACTATGCTGAAAGAAGCACGCTGTTCGTCTTCACGGTTTGGGTATTGTAATTCACGGCCGTGAATGTAACGAATTTTACCCTTTTATAACTTCATTTCAACACTATTCATCTTCTTCACTTCAAAATCAACGCACGATCATCTCTTTCACTCCAAAATCACCACATCTCCGGCCATTTCAGCCGCTCGAACTTCCGGCGAACCCCGCACAAATCATTTCGCATCTAATTCAACGCAAATCGACGAGGTACAATCTTTTATCTCCAAATTTACATTTTGCGAATACGGTTATTTTTTCGAGGTTTTGATCGATTTTCGTGTTTACATTGCTCTCTCATTACTAAATTCGTGCTATAAACTTGTTGGCTTGACGGATTTTTAGTTTTCGTGCGTTAATTTCGATTTTGGGTGAGGAACCCTAATTTAAAATTTGGGGCTTTTCAAATTTACGCCAATGTGGTGTTGTTTTGATCTTTTACGACTAGATTCTTGCTTTAAACACGATGGGTTTGCTCAATTTGTTCAATTCGTCCGTCAATTTTCAATTTGGGACCATAAACCCTAATTGAATAATTTGGGGATTTTCGAAAATTGTTGACGAAATTGGTTGCTTTAGTGATTTCATTAGCATCGTTTCATTGTTTGAATCGAAGTATGTGCTTGGTTGATCGATTATTGCGTTTTCAAAGAGTATTTTAGTTCGTCTATTATGTGTTCGACAAAATGCCGCTTTGAATGTTCATATGTTCTTGCTTTAGAATTGTGAATTTTGTCGCTACGTTGGTCGAGTCGAGCTGTGTTGATTATCTTTTTCTCGCCAACTAACATTTGGACTTCTAGATACTATGGGTAGAAGTCGCTCATCTGCATCAACGAGTCGTCCACGTCGAGGCCAACACACGACGTCACTACTAGAGTCTATGGGGCAGTTTGACGATGACACGCACCAGGCCCGTTATAACCGGCTAAAGGACATGCAATTCATCCCAACCGACCAAACTGACCACGCCACGCTGGAAAATATCACATAGACCAGCAAGTGGCCGAGTATGTGTCCATCAGCGAATGGCTCCAATTCTTTCACATCGACGAGCCGGCTACAAGGAGCTGGAGCTGACCTTAGAGTTCCTCTCCACCTTCTCTCTCGAAGAATACGGGATGAACGGAGTCAAGTTTCGGGCATTAATGAGGACCACACGGTGAACGTAGACGACATCTGCCGAGCGCTTGGGGCACCGGTACCATTTTTTGGGCACCAAGGACCTTTTCTCGATATGCATTACAAGGATTATCTTGCGAGTTCGATGGTGCACCAGGCCTGTTGGGCTGAACTCACTAGGCCCGGTGAACCCGATTTTAGTGTGAAGACCTCGAAGGCGTCTTCGCTCCGGAGTCCGGGCCTGCGCTATATTCACCGTTTATTGACGACCTCGCTCACACCACGAGGCGATTCGCACGGCGTAATTGGCCTTCGGGATCTGTTCTATTTAGCCAAGATGCAGCGCAGCCAACGGGTCCACTTAGGGATGGCCATGGCCCACGCCTTTGGCACCCAGGCGGATGTTCGTAGTCACGGGAAGCTCGCAGTTGGACCTTTTGTTACGAAGGTTGTCAGGGGACTTAACCTGTGGCCAGAAAATCCCCCAGAGATGACGATAGTGGGTGGGCGAAACCTGGTGAATGAGGATATGATGCTGAAGATGAAGATGCTGATCAAAGCGCCGAATTGGTCCGCTCAAACAAGGTTTACGTCTGGCACGAGTCTATCGTGGGCAGACAGACCTGGGCGAAGAATTCCCCGAGCCACTAGAAATCGAGGGTATGGGACCAGTCCCGGTTCACTCAAACACTGCCGGACCTTCCCATTCCTCCGGCTATCACGAGGGCGAGTCATCAGGGGTCGGTCATTACGCGTCAGCCGCAGACATTCACACATTGCGTCAGGAAATGCTACGCTTCAATGAGGAGGCTATTCGACGCGATGAGGAGACACGACGGCGCCAGGAAGAGTATGAGCGTCGAAACGAGGAAGCCCACCGACGCTACCGCGAGGAGCAACAGCGCTATGAGCAGGCCCTTAAAGCCATGGACGACGCGGTCAGGCGATCACAGGAGTCACTGGCGTTCCTTCACCCTCGGCAGCCCTCACAACCACCACCTTAGTTTCCGACTCCAGTTGGGATATTTCTTGTAAAACACTTTGTGTGTTTGGTCCAGTCAATCAGACATTTGATGTTTATGACTCGTTTTGTTGTTTACTTCTTATTTCCATCGTGCGTTTAATTTTCTTTTCAGTGGTTTCAGGAAACGTGTCACAATTTACGCCACTACAACCCAAATTATTCACAATCGGTGCAACAAGCATGTTCAAATTCATCAAATGCTAGAGGCAGGACCACGCCAATTTTTCAGGGGAGTCACGTTCTTTCAACTTCTTTACTTTCCTGTTATTTATTTTACACGTTGCGGACAACGTGAATCTTAAGTGTGGAGAGGGGAAATTGTGTTGGGAATTTTATTGAAAATTTACGTGAAAATTTTTTATGATGTGATGTGGTTATTAAATCTATAGAAGTCTGACATGATTGTTTGCGTTCATCTCGAAGTTGGAGTGATACTAGGGAGTCTAGTGAGCGATAATGACATGCATCATTGATTTAATCTTTTCAGCATGAATAGATATAGTGCTACTTTGAGAGATTCACACACATAACCCATGTTCCGTTCTGAGAGTTTGAGCTGACGAGCTTTTGCTCATTTTTCTTGGTTGTGTGAGTAGTGCATAATTGACGTCTCTCTAGAACTTGCTTGTTTGATACGCATTGAAATTGCTTATAATATGTTTTGTATGAATATGACGAAGGCATTAGGAAATAAGTCCACGGCCAAAGTTTCCGACCACGACTGATCACCGTAGTTAACCACTTTGTGCCTAAGCCTTTTTATTTCTTAAAAACCTCGTATATCATAACCCTCTGACCTAAATAAGCCTCCAGAGATCATCTGAACCCGAGTTAAGCGGAAGTGAAGGTTGAATGTCAAAGTCGAAAAGCGAGTCAGATGACCCGACAACTCCGAGACAGCGCCGAAAGCAGTGGAGAACGCCTCAATATGAAAAAAAAGACTGAAAAAAAATTAGAGAAAAAGCGAAGTGGAATGAGGATAAGCTGTTGCGAAAAGAAAGAAAAAGAACCTTTCCTTTGATAATCTTCCGGTCTTGTGAATTCCACATCATCCCCTCATTTCGAGACTTGGAAGAAGAAAGCTTAGTGGAACGCAACAGAAATAAGAGAAATATGAAGACGTCGTAATCAAAAGGGTTGATCCTGGCGCGCTTTAGACAATGACATGAAGACCGACACGACTGCTACTCATATGTGATTTCACTACCACCTCATTACTATCTGAACCCATTTAACCCGAAAAAGACCTTCTGATTCATGCTAACTGCTTTAAGTAGTAGACGTGTGATTGACTTGCAAGCATATGGTTTAGACTAGATTATTTCATGAATTGAGCGATTCACCGATTTATTAGCCTATACACTGAGTGATTTGAGTGAATCCCTGCAGGTGTGGATCTCGATTAGTAGTGCTAAGGAAATTCGTGTCGATAAGTGCTTATTATTGTTGCAGTGTCCATAATTGCTTGCTTGATTCCATTTTGTGTTTTTCATCTGCGTTGGTGAATTGTGAATGGCCATGCCACTATGTTGTTACCCTTTATTGATTCTAATTTGCTTGAGGACAAGCAAAAGCTTAAGTGTGGGGAGGCTTGATAAACGTATTTTAATACGTTTATTGTTGTGTTTATTGGGGTTATAATAGGATATTTTTGTTATTCATGTATTTCTTGGCTCTATTTACACCCATTTGAATACTGTAGGACCTTAAAACGGTTATCAAACGAAATGGAACGAAACGAGGCGAAAACGACGCAAAAAACGGCGAAGTATGAAGCTGCCAGTCACTAGTCACGGCCGTGAATGATGGCAGTGAGCTCAAAAGGCAAAACACTTAAGAGTCATGGCCGTGACTGAGCATGCCCGAGGCCGTGAAGTTCGGTAGAGAGCTAAGATGAAAAGACCCTTCTTGTGTCACGGACGTGAGCCTTTGTGCGAGTGGCCGTGAATCACGGCAGTAAGTTCGCTGTCCCTTGTCATGACCGTGATACCTCATGCAAGATCCCGTGAACGTGGGCAGTAGACGAAGATATGGAACAAGTACTGATTCACGGCCGTGATCTCCATTGTACGAAGCCGTGAATCGCGGCAATAACTCAAAGATCTTGAAGTCACGGCCGTGATTCTAGATGTAAGTGGCCGTGACCTGCGCCAGAGAAGTCAATATTTAGGGTTTTAGCCTCCTTCACGGCCGTGAAGCCTATTGTAAGAGGTCGTGACTCATGGCAGAAAGTCAAGAAATAGGGTTTTAAGCCGCCGTCACGGCCGTGAAGGCCCGAAGAGGCCATGAACGCGCCAAAATTCAGTGTTAAGGCCCATTTTCAAAGCATAAAAATGGAGTTCTTCTCAGAACTCGAAAACAACTGGATAGAGCGTAAAACTAATAGAAAAGAAGAAGAAGAAGAACCCTAGAAGTTGCTCCTGGATTCGGAGACGATAAAGGACGATCCAACAACTTAGCCAGGCCCGGTCGATCGAGGAACGAGAGCTCCACCTCATAAACGCCATACTCACTTCTTAGGGAAGTTTTTATGAGTTCTCTATCCTCATTTCATTTGAATCTCGTTGTTGTTTTGCTTAATATGAGTAGCTAAATCTCTTGTGCGTTCGGGGATAGATGAACGTTGGGTTATGTCGTAGCTAAGTCGTTGATAATCGTGAACACGTGTAATCTGGCTATTTATTGTTCTATGATCATGTTTCTTTGTATCAATATGTCTATGTGTTGATATGAATGTGTGGTATATCGTTAGGGCGACAGCTAAATAACGATTAGGCCGTTTGTAGACGTTAGGATTCGAGTATAGGGCGACAGCAATACTCGATCCTCGCCGTCTAGTAATCGCTAAACTTAGATTCCCATGAACGTTTAGGGCGACAAAATATCCGTGAGTGGGTAGAAAATTACTGGGATTTAGTCGATAATCACGTAGGAGCGATATTCCGTACCCTTAGCCGACAATACCCTTCGGGATTCGAATTCCGAACACATGTTTGTTATCTTAAGACTCTTATTATTTCTAGTTGTGTCTCCTTGTTGTCCAATCCTTTAAGTTGCTTTATTAAATTAGTTCATAGTATAAATCAATCCCGTTATTTACATAGGCTAAATATCGAGTCGATAGGTCAATACTAGTAATCAATTTATTCCTCGTGATCGATACTCGGATATTCACTATAGCTATATTACAAACGATAGGTACACTGCCTATCGCGCGTGATTCTAGTTATAATATATTCGTTTTAATTATTACTTGACGTACTCGCACGAACATTTATTTAATATATAACGTACACGCACGCGATCAAATACTAGTTTCAAAGGGTTCAGTTCATCAACTTACAGCTTTCTATGACTCTGACTGGGCTTCGTGTGCTGTCATACGAAGATCAGTCTCTGGTTTCTGCATCTTCTTAGGGAATACATTAGTCTAGTGGAAGAGCAAAAAACAGAAAACTGTGGCACGATCTTCAGCTGAAGCGGAATATCGAGCAATGGCTCAAGTCGCATGTGAAATAATTTGGATCAGAGGTTTATTGGCAGACCTGAAAATTCCAGTTGAGGGTGCTGCAAAGTTATATTGTGTGATAACAGTGCGGCAATTCAGATTGCCAATAATCCTGTGTTCCACGAACCAACTAAGCATATAGAAATAGATTGTCATTTCATTCGGGAACATATATCACAAAAACTGATTACAACTATGTTTGTGAAATCTCAGGAACAGGTCATAGACATCTTCACTAAAGCGATGGGAAAAGAAAGTCATGTCAGGCTCAGAAGCAAACTGTGTATGAAAACATTTTCGGCCCATCCTCGTGAGGGGGGATGTTAAAAATAACCCAGTCGGGTTATTCACGGTATGTGCCAAAACTGTTTTTCAAGCCCATCGAAGTTTCGGCCCAGCTTGCTTATAGCTGGGACGAAATCTTCAGATCTGAAAAGATTACGGGTTAAATAAAAAAGCTTTCGAGGTTTGTGGAAGTCGTTATAATTTCCCGGGACTAAAATAAGATTACCACTTCCATCCCCAGAAAAAGAGCCGTGTTTTGAGCTGATTCACAGCAATTTCTGTTTCACAAGTCTTCTTTCTTACGATACACAAAAACATCGATTATCCCTCTGATCCTTAGCTTCATGATCTCTGAGAGCTAGGCTTTCTAATTTTCTCCGAAGCATAGTTGCTTTTCATCTCACAGATCTACTTTTTCAAAGTTTCGTTCTCAGATCTTATAATCACAAGTTGACCTCGTCTTTTTTGTGAGTCTTAGTCCCGGTTTCCGGCTCGACAACTCGAAGCAACATTTTTATCTGCGAAACAGATAAGTGCTTTCATATTTGTTTGTGTTTTGTGTATTGGTGCTGAATTGTAATCTCATTGTTCTTGGAATTTGAGGCTGTGATAGTTTGATTGTGGAACATATTTTGCTACTCTGTAATTTTAACAAGATCCTTCGCACGTTGGGTTGGGGTTGATGAACGACGTCAGGTAGTGAAAGATTATTATTAAATTGCTAACAACATTTTTCCATAAATGTTATTATCGTCTTTTCAATGCTTAGGGTATTAAATAATATTTTTTACATGTTTGTACTTAATAAGAAGAAATAATTTGAACGGCGTTTAACAGAAAATTTAAACTTGAAAGTTGAAGTCAATTGATAAGGAATTACCCAATTGCCCTAACAATATTGCGATACCTCTTTCAGTTTTATCACTTAGTGAGGGATCATCTATAGTTTGTCTTATCTTAACTACTAACCTCGCCGGCTTTGTCCACTTAAATATTCACATAATTTACAAAAAATAACTCTAATTTCTTTTTTGGAATTTTGACAATAGTAATCCCAACCGATTGAACCCAACAGCCTCCCACCTAAGGGTGAAAAAGCCGAGCTGCTCGCGAGCAGCTCGGTCAAGTTCGGCTCGAGCTCGGTTAAAATCGAGCTCGATAACCATTCGAGCCGAGCTTGAGCTGATTATATGTGGGCTCGATAGCTCGTCGAGCTTATCGAGCCCATATTTATTTTTTTTATATTATTATTATTATGTCATAGATAGCAAACTAAAATACTCATAGAAAACCTAAGTCATAAAATATATTTAATATTCTATTTTCCTAGGGTGTTCGTTCGGTACAAACCGAACCGAACCCGAAATTTCGGTTCCCTATTTCCGAAACCGAATCGGTATTCGGTACCGAATTTTTCGGTTAATTCGGTTTTCCGAATTTTCGAAAAAGTTATATTACTGAAATTTTTTTGTTTTCTCAAAAAAGTTATATTAAATTATATATATTCATTCAAATATTACTGAAATTTCATTTTTAATATATAATTTAATATAATTATAGTTATTTTTATTGTAATAAAATATAATACATTTAATTTTAAAATTTTGGTAATTCGGTAATCCAAAACCTATACCGAATCAAATTACCGAAATTTTTGTTAATAATCGAATACCGGATCGAATTTGGCTTTGTACCGAATTTTGCCTTTTGTTTCCCTTTATGTCGAAAGTTCTTCTTTTTCTCTTTTTCTTTTATTTTTTTACCGGATTGTGGTTTCTATTTTAAATCCTAGGTACTAAGAATACCAATCTGCTTCTTTTTAGTTAGTCTTTCGGCTTCTTTGTGTACATGTGTTGGTGGAGCACGCGTTTAATTATTGGTTTTTGGTAATAACGTATATTTTTAAGTTAGTCTTCTTTATTGAATTTGCTAAAAAAATCTGTTTATTTTTCAGTCCACATGGTAATGTATATTTTGGTAATAGACTCTTATGGTGCATCACTCTCCCGGACACCTCACAAGTTTTACTTTGTGGAGGCGATTGGCTTCGAGATATGCATGGCGTGAAGAAAAAGATGAAAGTAAGTTGAATTTTATTTAGCATATTTTATAATCATGACTTCATTCTTTTACTATTTCTATTGTAGGGTGAAGGATCATACCAAGTGATAAATATTCAGCCTCCACCTAATGATGAGGTCATTTATTTCTTATGATTCAAATATCGGAAAGTCACGTTTAATTGTTTGTGGATAGCAGATATGATGAAGAATAGAATCAAGAATGGAGTTGTTCAAGATTGAAGTTTGAACCTTTCCATTTATGGATATGCTTTTTGTTGCTTTTCTATGTTTTTAGAGATATTCTTGTTGAATTTGGTTTAATTGTGCTTGATGGTGTGATATTTTCTTCTAATTTATTTTTTCAGAAAAGACAAATAAAATTAGAAGCTCGAGCTCGAGCTCCAAAGTTCGACCAAATTCGAGCATCTCGAGCCGAGATCGAGCAGCTCGATACTTTCACGAGCCGAGCTCGAGCAGTAACTATTGATGCTTGATTGAGCTCTAGCCGAGCTCGAGCATATTGGTTCGAGCCGAGCTCGAGCTGGGCCATGCTCGGGCTTGGCTCGGCTTGTTTTCACCCATATTACCACCCCACCGGTATGTCCTAACTATATTATTATGACACCAGTTCGATTAGGGCTGCTAAAAACCAACCCGATCCGCCAACTCGACAAGAACCGTACCCGAAAATAGCAGGCTTGGGTTAGCATAATGCCAGTTTAATTAAATGGGTAAACCTGAACCCAACCTGAATATTAAGTGGATCAGGTTAGGGTTCGAATTTCAACACGAAATCAACCAGAAATCAATCCGTTTATCAACCACTTAACCCGAATTACATAAGTTATTACAAAACCTTAATATAAATAAAATAAACTGCCTTTATTAAATATTATTTGGAATTTTAATTATTGTTGATTATCTCATTCTTGAAATTCAAAGTAGGTGAAGTGAAGTCTTCAGCTTGCATCCCTCCTATTTATAGTTGGGTTGAAGTTGAAGCCCGTTATGAGATAGATCTTCATGTCCCGGACAGTGCATTTATTAGCATTACGTAAAACGGGTATGTCCGGTCCTTCAGCTAGTTTGCGATGTCACTGTGTATTATTCCTTGGCTTGACGTCAATTGGCTCTAGCTAGCAGCCTTGTTTTAATGACCATCAGAAGTCTTCATATTGTCGCGCTTGAATATATTTGATGTCCAGCATGGCACTTCCGATATCGATGCAGTCCGATCTTATGTCTACTTCTATGTACGCAGTCTTAATCCGTTTTTATCTTGCGCTGGCACTCTGATGGTGCATTCCGGTTTCATTTGTATACTTAAGTTAAGTTCAACGACCAAAATATTAATCTGAATAATTAAATTCATGCTTTCTAGCAACCACTATAAAGATTAATTAATTGATTAATTGATGTTAAAGCAATATATATTTTAGCAACCGTGTATGTGCGAAATCACTGTTACTTCCCCTAAAACCGTAGAACAAGTTACCTATTTCCTTGAACAACTGTCAAATATACATTTAATATCACTACTTTAAATAAATTCCAAGAAAATTAAGATGGTCGGCGAATGCAAAATGCGAACAGTAGCCTATAAATAATAATAAAAAGAATAATAAAAGACAAAACTTACAGCTCATTAATGCTTATCCTCATTAATCTCTCTCAAGC
Source organism: Craterostigma plantagineum (assembly GCA_027422505.1). Lineage (NCBI taxonomy): Eukaryota > Viridiplantae > Streptophyta > Magnoliopsida > Lamiales > Linderniaceae > Craterostigma > Craterostigma plantagineum. The sequence goes on along the minus strand of JAPQWV010001423.1, from coordinate 18,425 downwards.
TGTCTCTGTCGATCAACTACTTGCTTTTGTAAAAGCAAAGCGTAATTAATTGAAATGTGTAGTCGTTAATGTTAGGTACAATACACCACCAATTTTATCGATTGATTGATGAATATCAAGGAGCTAAAACCATATTGACACTGAAGATATAAAAGTGCCTAAGAGGGGGTGAATTAGACTTATAGAAATTTTATGCTTCTTTTCACAAATCCTAAGGATAGCGACTTAGATATGCCTACTGATGTTTGTAATGGATGTGCCTGATATATCCTAGTTACGTCGATTGTGTTTCGGGTCTGTCTCACAGCGAAAGGAAAAACAGAAAAGTAAATGCGAGACATGATTTTATAGAGGTTATATCCCCAACTGGGGTTTACTCCTCTCCTTGGGGTTTGCTCCCCAAGAGTTCAACCAATCACTATAATGCACCGTAGCTGGATACAAGACTGATTGGTTAGCCCAATACACACCGAAACAAGTCGAACACTAGCCACTACTAGGTTACCACACGCCGAGTTTCGTGCCTCGAAATCTCCTTGATCCCGACAGGCACAGCTCGCTATCGAAGGGCCCCCGGACTTGTCCTTCCCTTCACGTGTGGGTAAGCGTCGACCTTGCCTCCTTGGTATTGCTCACGTCCGAAGACAACACATCCGAAGACAGAGATACGGCAGGGGATGATGGAATATCAGATGAATCACTCGCTCAGTGATGGATACGCAAGTTAAAGCTCAGGTAGGCAGAAAGCTATCACAAGTGAATGGCTCAGGAATCTCTTAGTATCTTTCCGCTCAATATCTTTCGTAGGCTGATGTTCGCAAATCTAGTGTCCTCGAAATTCTGAAGCGTGGCTTATATATAATCCTTTTCAATCAGCACTTCACATGGAAATTCATATCATATAAGAATCACCAAATCAAGCATAGTTTCCATGCAATTTTCGAGTCAATCATACCATACGAATCATACGTTAATGAATCATCACAACGTCATATAGAGCATTTAAGCGTGATTTTTTTTTTCCATATAAAAGCCAAATTCGTTCTCAAGCATATTCAACCACTTCGCATATAATTACCATAACAGAACTTTTCATAAGTGATTCCCTGCTATCAGTTTTTAGATCACGTCAACTCCAGATTTTTTCCAAGTATAGCACACGAGATAGCATTACAACAGCGCGCTTTCCATGTATAGCTCATAGTACTAGATCAACATTTTTACCATGTATAGCACGCAAATCAGATCAAGCACACTTAATCGATTTATCATATAACGACAGAATTTTCCTTATTTCAGAGATCACGTCCGTTTATAGCACATTCTATATAATAGCATCTTATCCACAAGGTCAATCAAATCAAATCTTTCCTAAATTTAACATTCCAATCAGCATAAGGAAAGATATTAATTTAAATATTGCACATTAAATTCAGTGGAAGGCATGCAAGAATCGTACATATGATTTTCGTCAGGAATAACAGATTTTAAACAGATGTATCACTTTCCATATAAAACAGCATATTTTCCTTTTGTAACATAGTAGGATATCTCATGCATTATTTCCATATATAGCACAGTATGATATATCCTATCATGTGGGCTGTCTGTAACACGCGATCACATAGTTCTATCAACAAATCACAAACTCATATGCGGATCAAATATTCAACACTTTAATCAATATATAGCTCATTGTTAATGCATGGTCGAATATTTTCATGAACTTAGACGTTATAATGATCACAAATCGAATTGCTTAATTTATAGACCTAACGTCATAACAATTACATTGTTCACCAAAACTCTCTAACATATATGGACCAAAAAGGTCAACATTCTCCCCCTTTTTGATGATGACATGTAATTGATGCAGCACGGAAGCATGTAAGCATATTCGATTTCGCAAGTCTTAGCGCATGTGTCTAAGTGTTCCATAAATACATAGCAGAGCATACGATATTTCCCAATCACATATGATGCATATTTGCTCCCCCTGCCTAAATGCAGTTATCTTTATGACATGCAAAGATATATCATGAATGAATTTGCTCCCCCTGTCTAAGTGCGGATATATCATCTCATGTTCAAGGTTATATCCTGAGTACAAAGTTTGAAATTTACCCGTGAGTGTGCTCCCCTACCTAAGTGCGCATGTTACAAGCATGACTCATGCAGTCAGATAATCATGGCAGTAGGCACTTAGCATTTCTCAAGTAATATCAAATAAATCAAAGTATCACTGTATCACATTGTAAGATCAGATTACGCAATATAATATCAGCACAGATATATCCACAGATCAGAGCAAAATATTCAAATCGCATAGAAGCATTGAAGATATATCGGAAGCAAATATTATATAGATTAGGGTTCAACGAGCCTCCCTATACATCACTTACCACCAAAACACTTAGACGCTCAACGCCTAAACTTACCTTACTACTCCCCCTTCATTATCAAAAAGGCGGGAGGGACACCTGAAAACTGAACTTACGGAATATCCTAAGAGCAACTAAGAGCAGAACTGAACATGATAGGCAGCCTACTGGCTAGAAGAGGAGTCAGAAACAACGGGTTTAGGAAGGGACTTCTTGACCAGCTTGGTGAGCTTGGAGAGTTTCAGCGACATTTCGGTATATTGTTCTTTGATCTTGCGGAAGCGCTTCTGATTGTCAGCTTTGATATCGGAGATATCTTGTCGCAACACAGAGATTCCTGTCTTCCCGACGCTGAGCTCATCTTAGTAGTCCTCGCCATCGTCGCTTTTCACCTTTGCCTTTCCTTTCGCAGCAACTCGCTTCTGGGCGCTATCCACTGACCTGATTTCCTTTGCCTTGAACCAACCTTGGCTTTTTGTGTAGTGAATCCTCATGCCTTCAAGGTCACTTGGTCCACAATGTGGACGGATCTGTCTTCCCAACTAGGCGGCAAAACAATGCCTTCGCACTCAAACAAGTGAGTGAGTAGCATGCCATAAGGCAGCGTTTGTCTCTGCTTTCGAAAGCCTGGATCATGTGCTTCAGGATGACATATCCTAGGTTGAACTTGAGGTTCTGGGATACCATGTAGACCGCGAAGGTACTCATGAAGTTCATTGTCGTCGAGTGGCCGCCGCTACCAATTTTGGCACTCCAGAGGGTCATGTTGAGCAGTTTGTGCAGGAAGAAGTAGTCGATAGGGAGCTGGTTCAGGGCTTCACCGTCGTAATGACACAGGCCCTCATCAGCAACTCCCAGCCTAGCATTCATCTTATGAGTGGTCCACTCGATCTTACGGCCCAGAACATAGGAACTGACCTTGATATTTCGGACTCATCGTAGTCGAAGTTGGCGTAGAACAGTTTGACGACTTCAGGGAAGAAGGGTGTGTTGAGACTAAGAAATTGCTCCCATCCAAAATCCTTAAGCCAGGTGATAACAGTTCCAGGCGGCAACTTGTCGAAATCAACTCCGCGACCGCGAGCGGTATCTCTGTTGTTGAAGCTTTTATAGGTGATGCGGTTGCTTTCTTCAAGAAAAAGCAGTTGAACTGGAATCTCGCTGGGTTTGGACAGATCGATAGGCGGGATGTCAGAGGGTTTTGAAATTGGTGGAGGAGATGGCGAGGCTTTTTCAAGTGGTGAAGGGGATTTTTGGGTTTCTGGAGAAGTTTGGGATCGCGGAGGTGATTTCTGGGTATCCTCATGAACATCTTAGGAACTTCTTGACTAGAGACAGACTTTTCAGGTTCGGGTGATTTGGATTTCTTGGTCTTCTTCTTCTTCTTGGCAGTTTTGGAAGGAGTTGAGATCTTTTCCGAAGATTTGGCTTTGGAACGGGTTTTGCGAGCAGAAGGCGAGGCTTGTTTTGGTGATTTGGAAGGTGATTCGAGCGGGGTTTCATCGGTATCGGACATGGGTTCCTTACGTTTGCGCTCGATGATTCAGGACAGCTTTGGCTCCGGAAGTTTTGGCCATTTTTAGGAATAAGGTTTTGAAGAAAGTTTGGAGAGGATGATGAATGTCGAAGAAGATGATGATTTTGGATCTTTTAAAAAGAAAGAGTCGGTTTATTTTTGGAAGAGATAAGGATGGAATTTCGAATTTGAAATTTGAAATTTCGAAGTAAAGATAGTGGAGAAACTGTCAGAAATATCATACTGATTTGGCGGGATCTCATAATTAAGGAAGGGATGTGACTTAACTAAAAGGAATATTTTTAAATAAATGAGTTCCCTAAAATAACTGAACGGCTAAAAAGATATCCACGCGTTCCTTCCTTAAATAACCTGATCGCACTTAAGGGCGGATCCAGAAGATCGGATATTCCTAAAATAAACTAGATGGCTGAATTAATGTCTTGGAAGGGATAACTACGAATTCTTCCTAAAATACGAGAATCACACTTAAGGAGAAGATCTATAAGATCCACGGAAATATTCTAAGGGCCTAAAGAATATCTTAAGATAGGATAACTACTAGTTTCTATCTAAACTAGAGTAATCTAGAGTAAATGTTAGATTTAGGCGGATTTACCAACTTATTTAGCTCGATAATTCCCAATCGATCACGGATATCGCAGAAATCTTGCCTCAATTAGGGGTTTCGTAAAGATATCAGCAAGCTGATCATTGTTCCTACGAATTCCACACTGATATTCCCCTTCTGAACATGGTTTTGTATAAAATGATGTTTAACCTCAATATGCTTAGTACGAGAATGATGCACGGGATTCTTGGTAATACTAATGCGCTGGTGCTATCACACCTATAGGAATTTCGTCATAACTTAACCCGAAATCACTAAGGGTTTGTTTCATCCAAAGAACTTGTTGACAACAATTCCTAAGGCCATATACTCAGCTTCGGTTGTGGAGAGGGCGACAACATTTTGCTTTCTAGTAGACCAAGTAACCACGAAATTTCCAAGTAATTGGCAAGTTCCACAAGTACTTTTCCTATCTTCCCTACAGCCGGCATAGTCGGCATCGGAATATCCCTTTAATGGGAATTCTTCCGTATGAGAGTACCACAGACCAAATTGACGGTACGTGGATATATCTAAGTATACGCTGACTGCTGTCAATTGAGATTCCCTAGGGTCAGACTGATAATCTCGAACACATACCGACAGCAAACATGATATCAGAACGACTAGCAGTTAAGTAGAGAAGGCTACCGATCATACCTCGATATTCAGTTTGATCAACTGGTGTACTTGATTCGTCACTGTCTATTTTGGTGGTCTGATGCATGGGAGTGGAAATCGCTAGTCGTTCATCCCAATTCTATCAGTAATTCCTTGCTGTACTTAGTCTGGGACACAAAAGTTCCACCGTCAAGTTGCTTTATTTGCAACCTAAGGAAGTAGTTCAGCTCGCCCATTAAGCTCATCTCAAATTCCTTCTGCATAGACTTAGAGAATTTTCTCGCAAAGAAGGATATCAGTACTTCCAAATATGATATCATCAACGTATATTTGTACCAGTATCATGTGATCTCCTTCGTACTTAATAAACAGCGTGTTGTCAATAGTTCTAGTCGAAAATCCTAGGTCAATCAAGAACTTACTAGCCTTTCATACCATGCCCTAGGAGCCTGTTTAAATCATATAATGCTTTATTTAATTTAAAAACATGATTTGGCAAATCTTCCCCAGCAAAGCCTGGTGGTTGTTCTACATAGACCTCCTCATTTATAAAACCATTTTTAAAATGCACTTTTTACGTCCATTTGAAAAAGTTTAAAAACGTTTAAAGCATGCATATGCGAGTAAGACACTATAGACTCTAATCTAGCTACGGAGCAAAAGTTTCGTCGAAATCAACACATTCCTCCTGGGAATAACCTTTTGCAACTAACCTCGCTTTGTTTCTTGTGACATTACCATGTTCGTCGAGTTTGTTGCGGAAACCCATTTGGTTCCTGTAATGGATTTCTCATCTGGTCTCTCTACGAGTGTCCACACTTGACTCTTTTCGAATTGAGATAACTCATCTTCCATGGCAGAGACCCAGGATATATCATCCAAAGCTTCATGGACTGTCATTGGTTCCATCATTGAGAGCAGTACATCATGAGATTCCTCCGTATCTTGATTTCGTGCAGTTGCTCGAGTTTTGATTCCAGATCTTATGTTTCCTATCACTTTATCTGTTGGATGACTGGAAGCATGCTTCCATTTTCTAGGTTGCAGCTCATCAGCTTCTGGTTCCAGTATCTCAGCACTTTCATCCTTGGGAATAACTTCCTCACTGTCTTTAGCATCCTATAATCCTGCACAGGGCATATCTATACCTTCCTCATCAGTAGCATCTGCGTTAGGTATCTCATCAAACCTAACATGTATGGATTCCTGAACAGTCAGCTTTCTTTTATTGTAAACACGATATGCCTTAGAGTGAAGACTGTAACCAAGGAATATCCCTTCATCAACCTTAGAGTCAAATTTTCCCCTCTTATCTCTATTGTTCAAGATGAAGCATTTACATCCAAACACACGAAAGTAACCTATATTTGGAGTTCTACCATGCTAGATTTCACAGGAAGCCTTTAACATTGGTCTAAGGAATACGCGATTTGACACATAACAAGCTGTACTAACAGCTTCCGCCCAGAACTGTTTAGGAATATCATATTCATGTAACATAGATCTAGCCATTTCCTGTAATACCCTATTCTCACGTTCAACTACGCCATTCTGTTGGGGAGTTATAGGGGCAGAAAAATTATGGCTATATCCATACTGATAACAGAATGATGCAAATGATTTACTATCAAATTCCAGCCCGTTATCACTGCGTATCTTACACAAGTTCATTTCTTTTTCATTTTCTAGTCTCTTCACTAGTGATGCAAAATTATCTAGTGCTTCATTCTTGTGTGCAAGGAAATCACCCAAGTATACCTGGAATAGTCATCAACAATGACAAAAGCATATCTTTTACCTCGCAGAGACATCGTTTGAACGGGACCAAAAGGTGGAGATGTAGTAATTCCAGTGGTCTGGATGTGAATATCAAATTCTTTGCTTTGAACGATGTCTTGGTCTGCTTGTCCATTTGGCACGCCTTGCATGTTTTGTCCTTGATGAATTTTATATCAGAACACCTCGTATCAGTGCATTGCTAGTAAGGTGAGACAGTAATTCCATATTGGCATGTCCTAAGCGTCTGTGCCATAACCAGGTGTTATCCTGTATAGCTGCTAAACACTTGACATTCTGGTCAGTGATATCATCAAGAGTTATGCAATAGATATTTCTATCCCTAGAAGCACCGAATAGTACTTTATTATCATTTCTAACTATCACTTGTCATAAAAAGTAACCGTATGACCTTTATCGCACAATTGACTAATGCTAATGAGGTTATGTTCTAGATTCTTAACTAACCATTACGTCATCTATAGTGGTATGTAAAGTGTTTACCGATAGTTCCAACTCCTATTATCTTTTTGTGTTGTCGGGTAGGAGACATATCCTCCATCTTATGCTTTCACCGACACAAACTTACTGATATCACATGTCATATGGTGGGAACACCCACTGTCGAGGTACCACTTGTTTTTCTTGCTGGATTTTCTTCTTTGTACCTGCATGAATCATTTCTTTTCTGAGGTGCCCAACTTTGATTGGGTCCTAAATGGTTTAGCAGCAAAAAAAACTTCTGTTCACACGTGATATATCATGTGTTACAGACTGTGATCTCTTGAATACTGATTGATCAGTATTAGAAACTTCAGGAACCTTCTTGGCCTCCAGACTTTCTAGCTTTATCAGCTTTCTTCAAAAACAATGGTTAGCATAATGACCGGTGACGGCCGCATGAAAAGCACTTAGGTTTCTAACAGTAGGTGGTACAACATGCTTATGTTCATGGAATATCCTAGTCCTGTTTTTCCAATATTACTGGGAATATTGAGTAGCATATCAAGATTTTGTTGTCCTTCAAGAAGTTTTATCATTAGTACGACATTTTTCTTCTAAGAAATCCTTAAGAACAGACATGTCTCTAGATATTTTTTCTTTCTTCCTAGGCTTTTCGCAATTACACAAGGCTTTCTCTTCCTTAAGGGTTTCTAGCTCGGCTCTCAGGCGTTCATATTCTAGATCCTTTGTGCTTCTCTCTAGCTACGTCATCTCGTTGCCTAACCAGACTCTTTACTTGTGAGTTGAGCGACTTAATCCTTCTTTCTGCGTTTTGAATTATTTCAAACATCTCTTCCTTTTCATCTACTTCAGGAACTGAGGAAGCGTTCTCATGAGATTTATCTTCCTAGCATATAATTCATTTAGAAAAAATATTTTCTTAATAGTGGATGAATCTGATACCTGATCATCATCGTCAGCCATGTAGGCGAGATCTTCCTTTTCTTCACTTCCGGCCTCTTCCAGTTGGTGACCATGGCTTTCTGTTTCTTTATCTTCTTGTCACCAATTTCTGTTGGATAGTTTGAGGCGAAGTGGTCTGGCTTATTGCACTTGAAGCATTTCTCTGCACATTATTCCCGGATGAGGTTATTCCCTTGTTCCTAGGTTGGAACTTGGAGTTTCCTTTGAACTTCCTTCTCAGCCAAGATTTTTCGAACTTTCTGGTCAGCATGGCGATCTGCTCCAGCAAGTCTTCCTCAGTTTCTTCTTCGCTATCAGATTCGTTGTCTTGTCAGTATTGAAGGCAATATTTGGTTTGGTTTCGAACAGATGGTTTTTCTTTGATGGAGATCTGAGTCATCTCGTAGGTGGTTAGGGATCCGATTAGTTTCTGAGATGGAGAGCTTGTCTAGATCCTTCGCTTCGTAGATGGCAGTTACTTTGGGGATTTCATTCTCTTGGAAGAGATCTCAGAATTTCTCGCACCTTCTCGTCGTCCGGTATTTTCTTTCCCAACGAGAACATCTGATTAAATATATTCATAAATCTCGCGTACATGTGGCTTATGTCTCGTTGTCCTCCATTTTGAAAAGCTTGTATTGGTGTGCTAGAAGGCTATTCTTTCATGTACGACTCGAGTGGTTCCCTCATGTGTGACTTGAAGTATCTCCCACATGTCCTTGGCAGATTCGCATGAGCTCACACGATTATACTCTTCTCTAGTGAGTGCGCAGGCAATCATGTTCTTGGCTTTGGCATTCAGAGAGATCCCTCGCTTGTCTGTTGCATCGTAATCAGCACCTTTCTTTGGAGTTCCATCCGTATTTTTGGGATTGTATGGTCCGTAGTGTATGATATCCCACAGGTCATAGTCTACAGCATCAGAAATTCCTTCATACGTTCCCATATGGCGTAATTTGTTCCAACGAAGAGTGGTGGCCTGGAATGGATTGTCCCTCTCCAAAAACATCAAAACTCGAAGAAGCCATTAGATCTTTAACTCAGGCTTGTTAGGCCCGTCGTTTGAGTACCCGCTCTGATACCAAATGAAGATATAAAAGTGCCTAAGAGGGGGTGAATTAGGCTAAATTTTATGCTTCTTTTCACAAATCCTAAGGATAGCGACTTAGATATGCCTACTGATGTTTGTAATGGATGTGCCTGATATATCCTAGTTACGTCGATTGTGTTTCGGGTCTGTCTCACAACGATAAACGGAAAAAACAGAAAATAAATGCGAGACAGGATTTTTATAGAGGTTATATCCCCAACTGGAGTTTACTCCTGTCCTCGGGTTTGCTCCCCAAGAGTTCAACCCATCACTATAAGCACCGTATCTGGATACAAAACTGATGGTTAGCCCAATACACAACCGAAACAAGTCGAACAACTAGCCACTACTAGGTTACCACACGCCGAGTTTCGTTCCTCTCGAATCTCCTTGATCCCGACAGGCACAGCTCGCTATCGAAGGGCCCCCGGACTTGTCCTTCCCTTCACGTGTGCGTAAGCGTCGACCTTGCCTCCTTGATATTGCTCACGTTCCGAAGACTACACGTCCGAAGAAGAGACAGAGATACGGCAGGGGATGATGGAATATCAGATGAATCACTCGCTCAGTGATGGATACGCAAGTTAAAGCTCAGGTAGGCAGAAAGCTATCACAAGTGAATTGGCTCAGGAATCTCTTAGTATCATTCCGCTCAATATCTTTCGTAGGCTGATGTTCGCAAAATCTAGAGTGTCCTCGAAATTCTGAAGTGTGGCTTATATATAATCCTTTTCAATCAGCACTTCACATAGAAAGTCATATCATATAAGAATCACCAAATCAAGCATACTTTCCATGCAATTTCGAGTCAAATCATATAGCATACAAAATCATGCGTTTATTGAATCACGCAACGATCAGATAGAGCATTTAAGCATGATTTTTATTCCATATAAAAGCCAAATTCGTTCTCAAGCATATTCAGCCACTTCGCATATAATTACCATAACAGAACTTTCCATAAGTGATTCCCAACTATCAGTTTCTAGATCACGTCAACTCCAGATTTATTTTCCAAGTATAGCACACGAGATAGCATTACAACAGCGCGCTTTCATGTATAGCTCATAGTACTAGATCAACATTTTTAACCATGTATAGCACGCAAATCAGATCAGCACACTTAAATCGATTTATCATATAACGACAGAATTTTCCTTTTTCAGAGATCACATCCGTTTATAGCACATTCTATATAATAGCATCTTATCCACAAGGTCAATCAAATCAAATCTTTCCTAAATATAACATCCAATCAGCATAAGGAAAGATATTAATTTAAATATTGCACATTAAATTCAGTGGACGGCATGCAAGAATCGTACATATGATTTTCGTTAGGAATAACAGATTTAACACAGATATATCACTTTCCATATAAAAACAGGATATTTCCTTTTATAACATAGTGGGATATCCCATGCATTATTTCCATATATAGCACAGTATGATATATCCTATCATGTGGGCTGTCTGTAACAGCGATCACATAGTTCTATCAACAAATCACAAACTCATATGCGGATCAAATATTCAACACTTTAATCAATTTATAGCTCATTATTAATGCATGGTCGAATATTTTCATGAACTTAGACTTTATAATGATCACAAATCGAATTGCTTAATTTATAGACCTAACGTCATAACAATTACATTGTTCATCAAAACTCTCTAACATCTATGGATCAAAAAGGTCAACACACAATTTACCTAATCCTTAAAACAACTACAACAGTTTAAGTTATAACAAAATATTTTATTAATAATGTATGCTCGAGTCATCATCATCATCATCACTCATCATGTGATGCCAAATGCCAATGGAGGAGTAGCTATATACATACATATAATATAACTTTGAGTAATTACATATATATATTTATATAAAACATAAATTGGACGTCGCAAGGTTTGGTTGTTGTCATGAATCTCTTTTAAAAGGGAGAGAAACTGCCTAAAGCTCAAGAAGATTAGATGTTCCATATAGAATTGGATTTTGTAAAAGCCCAACATCTTCCTTTTTATTCACGTCGTAGTATTCCAAAGAATTGTAAAAAGTTGACCAACTAATTTTGATAAGCAGATGGGTAAAAGTTGCTAGGAATATAGTTAGAAGTATACAGCAAGGTGCCTTGCACTAACTCAAAATATTCTAATGAAGTTGTTTCTAAAGTTCCATAAACAAATCTTGGTCATCATACAAACACACGCGTCCATCAATTCACAGCGGAGAGATTAAGCTACATTCTGTACATTGCCTCACTGATCAATTGAAAACCGCAAATCGAATCGATTTATCAATACAGACAAAAAATCGCATTATCAAACTATTTTATTCACCTCTCCAAATATAGAGACCGATCCTGACAGAACATGTGAAGTCAATTAAGGAGCCTCGAGATAACATATTTTTTTTCATGGGTTAGTTTGGGTTCAATCCCTAATAGACAAGTTTCAACATGTTTCATGCCCTGTAAGAGTTTAACTTAGCTCAAGGACCTAAACTACCGAAAATATAAGTTTAAAGGGCCAATATGACCAGAAATGACAATTCATCCTTCATAGTTGTACAGTCATTTGCCATCGTCTCTTCCGTTCGATTTTGAGTTGATTTTGGACTCTAAAACCGACTGAAATATCGTAGTTAAGGTGCAAATAAGATGGGATCGACTTCGATTTGCCGAGACCAGGCATACCGGTGATGGAGACGGTGCCAAGATGTTCAGTGTTTCTGAGAAGATGGTCGATTATTATTTGTATATCGGTCTCGAAACCGACCACATTTGTTTCTCTTGGTAGGGAAACCTGTCAATCAAAGCACAGTTGACCGTTTCAATCAATAATAACCCTAATGGCATACCCCCTTACTCAAATGATAAAGAAAAAAAAAGGAAAGAGAATTCATTCCACATGGTACTCCTCTTTTAGAACTTTTTTCGGTGGGTGCTTAAAGTTATTTTCCCCCTGCTTTTAGACTTTTTCAACTGCTACCAAATTTTTTTTAATTCCATTGGTATCCATTAAGGCTTCTCTAATTAGTGTTCAAAGTGTCTTCAAACAAGTGAGCCTTTAAATCGCAGCGTAATACTGTTAAGAGTACATACTTTAAAATACTATGGCACCAATTGGAAAAGGTTTAAAACACGGGTACCAACGGAAATTTTTTTTAACAGAAACAATAGTTTTTTTTCGTTGATGTCTGGGTATCAACGGAATTGAAAAATACTTTTGGTATCAGAAATGTCTTAAACAAGGGTTACTTTTCGAATCCAAATTATCTTTGGGAATCCACTAGAGAGGCCTTAAACACGGGGATGAAATGGAATAAAAAAAAAACACTTTCATCCTCGAAATAAGCCTAGGGCCAACACAAAAAAACTATTCGGATCACTTCTTTAAGAAGCCGAAAAAAGTATCTATACCTCAACGTCGTTTACACCATCGTCGTTCTTCTTAATCTCTTCAACGAAGTTGCGAAAGTCGTGCAATTTATCTCAATTTCGCGCACCTTCTGTGCAATTTTATCGGTTGTGATGATACGGGAAGTTTTGTTGGACCACCATGACTTTGACTTAAACGAAGACATATGCGTTACGAAGGCGTCCATCACGTCCTCGGCATCATATACAGCCTCGCGTATTTCACGCATCAACTGTCGTTCGTCTTGGGTTTCTTCTTTGAGACTTTCACTAGGAGTCCACAAAGTATCTGAGATCTTTTTTCAACTGTTCAGCTTCATCGACAGATTTGAGGATCAGATCCAGTGAAAGTTGATGGTGCCGCCTAAGTTCTCGAGGAGGTACGTCAAGCTTCTTGTTCCGCCATTTTTTTTTAATTTTTTTTCTTGTTAACAAATCTTATTTGTGAAGTGTCTGTTACAAAGTAGGAGAGAGCATGCATATAGATAGAGAGAGCCTCGCTACCCTTCGTTGTTTTATTCAATATGAATTAAATAATGCCAATACTTACTTGTAATGTGCAGTAAAATAAAGTTAGTTAGTATTAAATAATTTTAATAAGTAATATACTAAAAATAGAATTTGTAGTTATTAAGTTATGAAGGTACGTGCTAGAAAAAATCGGATTGGTCAATTGAGACAGATCAATTGACGGCTTATCCTAGCCCCTCACCCTTAATATATTAGAATAGATAACAAGCTATATATAATTTAGTATTCTTGCCACACTTAAATGCGCGTGCTTAATATCATATTATTAAAAAAGAATTTTGATTTATAAATTAAAATTATAATTGAAATTAACTAAAAGTAAGTAATAATCAACTAAAAATAGTAAGTAAGAGTAGTTGGTGATTTAGTAATTGTTCGGGTTGGATTTTATTTTTGTACAAAATGTAGTGAAATTAAGTGATATTTTTCTTATCTACAATGTGGGCTAATAATGCTATTTTAATCAGTTTTTAAATGTAGATAACATGGTGTTGAAACTAATTGACAGACCAAATTAATTAGATATAGACGGTTTCTATGAAAGCTAGGCTCTTTATAAAATAGAATAGATAATATTCTCTTATCCGTGATATTCTTATTTTACTGCCATTTCGTACGTATTCATATATATTTTTTACAAATTTTTTTTGTCATTATATTCTTCTGTTCACACTTGAGCAGGTCGGCATTCCGGTTCACAATTTTTTACGTTTATTATATTTCGTGTACACTGTTCATACTTGACCAGGTCTAATCTGCAGTGTTATATTTTCTTTCATTCACCATTTAGGTAGGTTTGTTACTAATATGTTTCCCACTTTATCAGTCAACAATTAGATTTAATTTAATAATTTCGTTCGCAGCCACACTTGCTAGATCTGCGACATTTTATCTTACTGCCTAATATGAGTTAAATGTATTTTCGGTTGACACCCTAACTAAATAATCGGCTTTAATCTTATCGTTGAATAAATGGATTTCTACGTATTAACATTAGGCAATAGAATAGAACGACACGTGAACAATTAAGGGACGGCTCTGTCCCAAAATTCTATTCCATTTTTTATGTGGGGCTCTCCCACATCAAAGAATTTTAATATGGTTCGAGAAATCTATATAGCCGGTAGGTTAAGTATAAAGTTGTAGGTGATGGTGCGTTGGGTGCTTAAGGGACGTAAACGAAAAAGGCACAAATATATACGTGGTTCAGACCTTGTAAGGTCCTACATCCACGGCGCTCCAGAAAATACTTCTTTCACTATTTTGGACAGATTACATACTTAGATCGCTCATTTCTCTAAAATATGCTAAGTACTGAATGGAGAATACTCTATGTAGTAAGTGAGAGAAATACTGACTATTCTTCGTCTTTTTGTGATGATGCCGTGAAAATCGCCAAGTGATGCTTTTATAGGAGCTCCACGAGGCTAGGAGAAGGACATCCCGAATTTCCGGGGAATGACTGCCTGGTACTATGGTACAGTGATGGACAACTTTGTCAGGACAGCTTTTCCACAGTAGTCACATCCTGAGCAGCAGCTACAGTGGCGCAGCCCAGTCTTCTTTGGACACGTGTTTCCCGCTTCTTTCCTCCTTTGTACAGTCTTTTCATCAATTAATGCACCCAGGAGACCCCGTTTTATCCATGGATCACTAGCCGTCCGTTGAGGTCTTTGGAGCTCTTGATGTATATTAAAATTCTTGTTTTATTTTGGTCTTTTCTGTTGGGCTTCTTTTCTTTTCTATTTTTTTCAGTCCACCTAGTTTCTGGACCGTATCAATTTTATATCTCACAATTTAGAACATACAAAATAAAATAAACTTATGAATATCAGCTTATAGTTGCTTTCATCGAATGATGAGGATAACAAAAAGAAGAGAGGAAGGTTGTAATTTAATCATTAAATTAGATGGCGTGTGACATGTGAGAGTACATGATCTCATTTAGTCGTCATAAAAACTCATAACTCATTTTTTTTTTTCGACTTAGACGAACATGAACATCATACGCATAACATTACCTCAACTTCATGGTCGTCAATCATTTCCTAAATGTGTTTTGTAATAATGTTCACATCAAACAAGAATATGAGTTATGAGAAATTAAATTGGTTAAAAGAGATCGTGTACTCTCACGTGTTAACTCGGATGACAAAAAAAGGGCACACTACCAATAACATTTGGGACAAAAAAGGACATAAGCATGTGTAGGGATTTTGTGTGCCTAAGCTCGCCGGAGAAGGCCAGAATGTCGCCGGGAAAGTGGCCGATCAGTCACAGGTGGAAAACAGAGAAAGAGCTGAAGAAAAATGCTAAGCTCTGATGGTTTAGCTGCGATTAATTAGAGCCGTGGATCTGTTGGCGCGTCATCGGAGGGCTGATATTCATACTTGGAAGTTTAATGAAGGACGTCGGATGTGGCGCGCTAGAAGATGGACGGACGAGATTTAATCACAGGGAAAAAGTGTTTTCACTTTTTATAAGTGAAAACACGTTTCTGTATCAGCTGGGATGAAGCATGGGCGCTGGATGTGAGAAATTTGATCCGACGGCTGATGGCGATCGCGAATTAAAAGCCTCCTGAAGCAACTTAGTATAGTACCAGATTTCAGTGTTGATGAGCTCACTTTGAGAGCTTCTAACTTTCTCTAAGAGTGAGAATTAGAGAGAGTTGTCAACTAGGGTTTTTATAGTAGACATAGAGTACTGTAAACACGTGTTGGTGATCAAGTGAATAGAAAGCTCTGTTGGTCCGTGGACGTAGGCAAACTTTGCCGAACCACGTTAAAATCGCTGTCAATTTCTGTTCTGTTTTTTGCTTGCTATTTTTTTGATTGATTCGAGCTGCGATTGCTCGAATTGATCCGATCGATTGGTGGGCGCTTAAACACTGATCGAAGGCGAGTCGATTGCAGCTGATTTCATAACATTGGTGTGGTGTAGCTGCGGATCGAAGTCGATCTTCAGACGATGGCAGCAACTCGACTCGAAATGGAAATCTTCAATGGATCGAACGATTTCGGGTCTCTGGAAATTGAAGATGAAGGCGCTTTTGACTGAGAAAGGCCTTGAGGAGGCTCTTAAGCCTGAGAAGGACATGGAACCCGAAGGATATGGCAGAGGGCGTTGAAGAAGAAATGAGAGAACGAGCGTATGCAACGCTGATTTTGTGTTTGAGCGATCAAGTGCTTCGCAAGGTTGCGAAGGCGAACCACAGCCGAGGAATTATGGAAGAAATTTGGATGAATTGTACATGAAAAAGTCCTAGCTAGGCGTTTGTACTTGAAGCAAGCTCTGTATAACGTTTAGGATGGCAGATGGGAGGCATTAGAACCTCAGATCGATCAATTCGCAAAGCTGATTTTGGATTTGGAAAATATCGGTGAGGAATTGAAAGACGAAGATCAAGCGTTGCTATTGCTTTGCTCACTGCCTAGGAGTCATGAGCATTTCAAGGAGGCTCTGTTGTATGGTCGGGAGACCTTAAAGCTCGCTGATGTGCTCTCAGCGTTGAGCTCGAGGCAGCTCAACACAAGGAAGAATTCTGAAATAGCAGAAATTTCAGATTCGGCGCAGATGTTGCTTGTCAAGGAGAAAGCCAAATTTCCTCAAAGAAGGGCAAAGGAAAGATGTGAATGAGTCTAGGGTCCTCTGAGATGCTTCCACTGTCAGAGGAAGGTCACATTCGAAGGTTTTGTCCAAGAGGGTCGGATCAAACTCGAACCAAGGCAATAGAAAGCTGTGGGCAGATTTTGCTTGTGATTGTTATGAAGATGCTGAAGTTTTGCATGTGTCTGAGCATGTGGAGAACAAGGAGTGGACCTTGACTCAGGGTGCAGCTATCACATCACGTGCAACAAGGATTGGATGAAAAGGATTCAAAGAAACAGCTGAGAAGGTGAAGCTTGGTGATGGCAAGTTTTGCAAGGTTCGTGGAATTGGATCTGTGCTTTTTGAGGCTAAAATCTGGTGCCAGTTGGTATCCTTAAGGATGTTAGGTATGTACCCTGACTTGAGGAGGAAACTTGATATCCATAGGAGAGTTGGATTCAAAGGGCTACAACGTAAGAGCCGCAGCTGGAAAACTGCAGTTTCAAAACAGAGAAGATTGATTCTGTCCGGTTTTCGGAGACATGGCATTTATGTCTTGGAAGGCTGTTCTGTGATGAAAGCTGTACCAAACGAAACTAGAAATGTGGTCTGATAAATGTGGTAAGAGGGAAGCCCACATAGCTCTTTTGGGGGCGAAACGAGCTGCTGCAAAACCCTTGCTTGGAGCAGTTTTAGCAAAACTGCTGTTGTGAATTTGGATAAACTGAGCTCGGAGTGTGCTGATTCTGAGCTCGAGGTGGAGCCGAATTCACCAAGGAATGAAAGCATGTTGAAGCCACATGATAGGTCAATCTTCGAGGAGGATGAAAGCTCTGACATGGAGATTGATACGAGGAAGAAAGCTCGACAGAATCTGAGTAAGGAGCTGAAGTTTCAGGAAAGAACTTGACTGTGGTGATGCTCTGCACAGTGCTGAGTCTTCGAGTGCGAAGGAGGACAGGAGGATAGAAAGGACAGCAGTTTAAGAGCCTGGAAGGAAGCTCTTGAGGCTTGTGAAGGGAATCTTTTGGGAAACGAAGATTGGAAGCTCGAAAGCCCGAATCGGTCCCAAGTGGGAGATTTCAATCTCGCTTGGGCTCGACAAGGTGTCTTTCGAGGCTCGAAGCTCCTAAGGAGCTTGATGACCAACGAGCGGAACTACGGATCGAGGTGGAGCTGAGATCGAGAGCTGCGAGAGGAAACAGCTGAAACTAAAAAAATTCCTGAAGAAATTCGAGGCTGATTTCTGGTAATAATTCAGCAGCTCGTATATCGCGTGTTTGAGCTGCTACGGAGGAGTTCGTGGCATGTATTGCGAGCTCTAGGCCCAAGGTGGAGTTTGTAGGGATTTTGTGTGCCTAAGCTCGCCGGAGACGGCCAGAATGTCGCCGGGAAAGTGGCCGATAGTCACCAGGTGGAAAACAGAGAAAGAGCTGAAGAAAAATGCTAAGCTCTGATGGTTTAAGCTGCGATTAATTAG
>JAPQWV010001422.1:0-89000 GCA_027422505.1 Craterostigma plantagineum | reverse complement strand
GACACGCAAAGATGAGTTCGGCTAAGTTTGATATCGACAAATTCAAGGGGTTGAATGATTTCGGATTATGGCGAGTCAAGATGAGAGCTCTGCTCGTACATCAAGGACTAATCGACGCTTTGGATGGTGAAGCTTCTCTGCCAGCGCAATGGCTGATACGTTAAAGAAATCGCTTGTGCAAAAGGCTCACAGCGCCATAATTTTGAACCTAGGTGACATGGTGCTGAGAAAGGTATCTAAAGAGAAGAATGCGAAGGAGCTTTGGGAGAAACTTGAGAATCTGTATATGACAAAGTCTCTAGCCAACAGATTGTATCTCAAACAGTCTCTGTATTCCTTTAGAATTGAAGAAAGGCCGATCGAAGAGCAAATGGATACATTCAACAAGTTGATTTTGGATCTTGAAAACGTAGGAGTCAGGCTAGAAGATGAAGACCAGGCCTTGCTTCTCCTCTGTTCCTTGCCAAAGAGTTACTCGACGTTTAGAGAGTCTCTGTTGTACGGCAGAGAGGCTGTGAAGCTTGATGATGTTCAAACTGCGATATGCTCGAAGGTGTTAAACAATAAGATTGAGAGTAAGTCGTCTGTGGCTGAAGGTTTGCATGTGAGAGGCAGATCAGAAAAGAGAGAATTCAAGAAAGGAAAGAAGTTTGGAAGATCAAGATCAAGAAGCAAAGTGATAAAATGTTATCATTGTCATGAGGAAGGACATATCAAGAGGATGTGTCCTAATAGACAAAAGGACCATAAGGGGATGAATAAAAATACAGCTGAGGCATCTGTAATGATGGATGGGTATGATTCGGCTGAAGTTTTAACTGTGGGAAGAAGGCCATCAGTAACAGCTTGGATTTTGGATTCAGGGTGCTCCTTTCACATGAGCAACAATAAATCGTGGTTTCAAGATTTAGAGATGATGGATGGAGGCGCAGTATTACTTGGAGATGATAACCCACTCAAGTGCAAGGCATTGGAAGCATAGTGTTAAAACTTCATGATGGGTGCCAGGTTAAACTGAAGGAATAAGGTATGTACCAGGCATAAAAAGAAATCTGATCTCAGTTGGGGCCTTTGATGAGATGGGATATACCATCAAGGTGGAATTAGGACAGATAAAGGATCAAGAGTAGTCATGAAGGGATCCAGGTATAATGGTATATAGTTTCTACATGGATCAACAGAAAACATTGTTGCTGCGGCTGTGAAGAAAAATGACCAAGCTTATGTATGGCATCAGAGGTTAGCACATGTTAGTGAGAAAGGCTTAATAGAATTATCAAAGCAAGGGCTGTTTGGGAGTGACAAGGTAACTGGCTGGATTTCTGCGAATCATGTGTACTCGGGAAAACTCACAGAGTTAAATTCAGCTCAGGCAAGTTGGTTTCAGAACAGATTTTAGACTATGTGCATGCAGACTTGTGGGGGTCTGCTCGTGTAAACTCATTGTCAGGTGGTAGATACTTCATGTCAATAATCGATGATCATTCAAGAAAGGTTTGGGTGATGATATTGAAGACCAAAGATGAAGCGCTCAGCAAGTTTAAGGACTGGAAGAGGCAAGTTGAAACTATGACTGAGAGGAAGATTAAAACGCTTCGAACTGATAATGGATTGGAATTTTGCTCTAAAGAGTTTGATGAGTTCTGTAAGAGTGAAGGGCTGAGACGACATAAAACAGTGCCTTACTCCCAAACAACAGAATGGTCTAGCTGAGAGGTACAATCGAACTTTGCTTGAACGGACAAGGTGCATGCTCTTAGCTGCTGGGATGCATAAAAGATATTGGGCAGAGGCAGTAGTAACAGCTGCCTATTTGATAAATAGGAGTCCATCTACGGCTATTAACTTCAAGACACCTGAAGAAAATCTGGTCAAGGCGTCCACCAAACTTACAAAACCTAAGAATCTTTGGGTGCACAGCCTATGCACATTCTAAGACTGACAAGCTAGAAGCCCGAGCTGTAAAGTGTGTGTTTCTGGGATACCCCGAAGGTGTGAAGGGGTACAAGCTGTGGTGCATAGAACCTGGTATGGGGAAGTGAAGTGGTCCCGGTATGATATGGATGTAAACGCTAAGTAGTAAACTGGTGACTGATACGTTGAACCTAATGTTGACTCAACATTACTCTCAACATATGAACGCTCAGCGGAATAAACAGAATACTCAGCGATGAAAACGTAAAGACACGAGATATAAATTTTATGCAGCAAGTTAGAAACTTGTTGCGTGCCTCATGGCGAAATTCCACTATAACGATGGATTATAAAAACAACTATCAAGCGATAGTAAAATTCAAGCCTAGAAAACTACGAATCTAAACGATTCTGCAAACTACGAATCTAACGATTCTGCAAACCTACAAAGTCCTAAGACTTTTGCAAAAGAAACACTAGGCTACAAAGACGACTCTCGTAATATGTAAGCTCGATCTCGCTCGTTGTTTTCCTCAATATATCGCTCAAAAGTTACTCCATGAAACTCTCTCGAAAGTCGTAGTTTGAAGCTCGAAAATAATTCTTATTATAGACCTTGGCTCGTCTGAATCGGTAAGAGATCCCTTGATAATCTCCCAAAATATCTCCTTGAAAATCTCCCCAAATATAGTAAATATTTGATTCGAATATTCTCTCGTTGTTGGTTGATCTCATATCTTCCATATTTGGTAGTTGCAATCTCCTATTTTTGGTATGTGTGTGCACCACATATTTTGGGGAAGAAAGACAAAATATTTTTGAAATCTTCGACATTAACAATCTCCCCCCTTTTGTCAATCTTCCCAAAACCATGCACATCCACTTAGCTTAGTCCGTCCTGACTTCTTCTTCTGCATCATCTCCATTGTAACATCCATTGTAGAGGATTCTTAGCGCTTAGCAACGTCAAGCGTAGGCTCTGATACCACTTTGAAGTGGTCCCGGTATGATATGGATGTAAAAGCTAAGTAGTAAACTGGTGACTGATACGTTGAACCTAATGTTGACTCAACATTACTCTCACATATGAACGCACAGCGGAATAAACAGACTACTCAGCGATGAAAACGTAAAGACACGAGATATGAAATCTGTGCAGCAAGTTAGAAACTTGCTGCGTGCCTCATGGCGAAATTCCACTATAACGATGGATTATAAAAACAAACTATCAAGCGATAGTAAAATCAAGCCTAGAAAAACTACGAGTCTAAACGATTCTGCAAACTACGAATCTAACGATTCTGCAAACCTACAAAGTCCTAAGAAGACTTTTGCAAACGAATACTAGGCTAAAAAGATGCTTCTCGTGACAAGTAAAACTCGCTCAAATTCGATATGTGCTTCGCTCATGATTTTCGCTCAATATGTCGCTCAAAAGCACTCCATGAAAGCTCTCAAATTTCTCGTCCGGAAGCACACCTATGGCAGCTCGAAATTCCTTCTTTTATAGGCATTGGCTCATCCTTGAATTGGTAAAAGATCCGTTGAATATCTTCTAAAATATCTCCTTGAAGATCTCTCCAAATATAGTAAATATTTGATTCGATCTTCTCTTCTTTTGGTTGATCTCATATCTTCCATATTTGGTAGTTGCAATCTCCTATTTTTGGGATGTAGGTGTACCACTTATTTTGGGGAAGGAAGACAAAATCTTTTTCCAAATTTTCGAAGATCTCGACATTAACAGGAAGTGTATAGTTAGTAGGGACGTTGTCTTTAATGAGCTAGAGATGGCATACAAGACTCAAGAGAAAATTAGCACTACGTCAGGAAAACTTGAAAATGCTGATAAAGCACAGATTGAGGTGGAGCCTCAAGTTGAGGATGGTTATCAAATTCATGATGGCTTGTATCAGAATGCTATCTCATCAAGCGAAAATGAAGCAGAAAATGACTCTGGGGAAGATCCATTAGAATACACCCTTGTTAGGGACAGAGCTAAAAGGCATGTTAAACCTCCAGCTCGATATGGCTATGCCGATCTGATTGCTTATGCTTTTACTGCTGCTGAAGAAGTTACTTGTGAGGAACGGGGTCATATAGTGAAGCTACAAGGGGAAGTGAAAGTAAGAAATGGAAAGAAGCAATGGATGAAGAGATTAGCTCACTTAAAAGGAACCAGACTTGGTTTTGGTGGACATACCTAAAAACCAAATGATAGTGAGCTGCAAATGGATTTATAAGAAGAAGTATGACTCTGGTAAGAATGATTCTGTGAGGTTTAAAGCTAGATTGGTAGCTCGGGTTTTACACAGAAGGAAGGGGTTGATTACAATGAAATTTTTGCCCATGTGGTAAAACACAGATCCATAAGGTCTGTTCTCTCCATGGTTACTCATTTTGATCTACACCTGGAACAGCTAGATGTTAAAACTGCTTTTCTATATGGGGAGCTTGAAGAAACTATCCACATGAATCAATCCGAGGGATATGTTGAAAGTAAGGATAAGAACAAGGTGTGTCTTTTGAAGAAATCACTTATGGCTTGAAACAATCACCCCGGCAATGGAATAAAAGGTTTGATAAATTCATGACAGAAAATGGTTTCACAAGAAGCAGGTTTGATGCATGTGTTTATTTTAAGAGCTGTCCTAGTGGGTGTATGATGTATCTTCTGCTTTATGTGGATGATATGTTAGTTGCATGCATGGATATGAGACAGATAAAACAGCTGAAAGCTTCCTAAACTCAGAATTTGAGATGAAGGACCTCGGCGCAGCAGGAAAAATTCTTGGAATGGAAATTCAAAGGATCAGATCTAAGAGGTTAATGTCTTTATCTCAGAAATCTTATCTAACTGAGGTTTTGAATAAATTTCAGATGGGTGAATCCAAGATTGCTGCAACTCCAATAGCCTCCATTTCAAGCTAACTGCAAGTACTGATGATATGACAGAAGAAGAGGTAAAGTACATGAGGTATATTCCATATGCGAATGTAGTTGGCTCTATTATGTATGCCATGGTCTGCACAAGACCTGATCTGTCTTATGCAGTTAGCATAGTTAGCAGATTCATGAGCAATCCTAGGAGGTTGCATTGGACAGCCTTAAAGTGGGTACTGCGATACATGAAAGGAACTGTGGATCGAGGACTGATATTTGGTGCTCAGGAAATCAAGGACAGCAGTGTTTATGTAACTGGATTTGTAGATTCAGATTATGCGGGCTGTTTAGATTCTAGAAAATCATTAACAGGTTATGTCTTCACTTCTTTTGGAACTGCTATTAGTTGGAGAGCGAGCCTTCAAAGATAGTGGCACTGTCATCTACAGAGGCTGAATACACTGCACTCACTGAAGCTGTAAAGGAAGCTCTATGGCTGAAGGGACTCGTGAGTGAATTGGGTCTTGATCACCCATTCATTGAAGTGTACTGCGACAATCAAGGGGCAATTCAGCTGTCGAAAAACAGTGTATACCATGAGCGGACGAAACACGTTGATGTGTAGCTCCATTTCGTTCGCGACGTGATCAGAAGAGGGGATGTGCAAGTAGGAAAATCAGCACAGAGCACAACCCTGCTGATATGATAACTAAGCCGCTTTCAAGCACGAAATTTGAGCTGTGTTTGAGGCGGATTAGTTGTCTGAGTTTTCCCTGACACAGAAGGAAGATGGCCAAGAACTAAGAGCAGAGATTTGACTTTGAGGTGGAGAATTGTGAAGAGCAAACTCAAATCGAAGAAGCTTCCATCAGTGTAATCTGCTGAAAAAATGAGATGATACAAACGCTGCCCAAAGTCTGAAGAATCGTTGAGACAGATAAAGAGAAATCGCAGGAATACCAAGGACTTATAAACTGCAGTTGGTAGTGACGGTTTCTACTAAAGTTGAAATATCAGCGGCTCGACTTAAGGGTGAAAAGCGTGGACGCGATTCTTAACGAAAACAGTTTAAAGTGGAGGGAAACAGCTCAACAGAGATCATCTTCTTCAACTCACTTTCGTAACAGGAAAAGCTCTGTTTTAGTTGATGCTTTGTAACTGTGATAGAAAATCTGTACTCAAAGAATAATCAAAGGAATTGGTTCTTGGCCCGTGGACGTAGATCTTTAACGATCGAACCACGTAAAATTGTTCTTGTTCCTGTTCTTTCATTTCGACAAACACTTAGATAACGCGGAATTCTCAGAACAATCGTTTACACATTCAGCAAGCTGCGAATCTCAAATATCAAGTCTGATTATTCTCATCACTCTTCTTCTACTAAACAATGGCAGTTGTTACAAAATCACATACCAAACTTAACTCTTAAATCAATGTCACAAACACGTTGGGAAAGTCGTGTCGAAAGTGTTAAAGCAATTAGATTTCAAGCCCTAGAATTACGAGATGCATTGTTGGCATTAAGTGATGATTGTTTGGATTGTAAGATAAAAGGTGAGGCTAGATGTTTAGCTAAATATGAACTTGAAAATTTTGAGTTTTGTTAGGGATGGTTATTTGGTATGAATATTGTTTGTTGTTAATTCGGCTAGTAAAAATTTGCAAGCAGAGGATATGTGTATGGATGCTGCTATTGAACAATTAGATGGGCTTATTCGTTTCTACAAAGATATAGAGAGAATGGATTAGAGGATGCTATAACTGTTACCAAAGAAATTTGTTTAAAGATGAATATAGAACCTAGATTTAATGAGAAACGTATCATCCATAGGAATAAACGATACGATGAAAATGTTGAGAATGAAACTGTTAAAACTGCTGAGGAATCTTTTAGAAGTGATTTTTTTTATTTATATATTAGATCAAGCTATTGTTTTGCTTGGAAGTAGATTTGATCAATTTAAAAGTTTTGAAAATATTTTTGGCTTTCTCTTTAGTATGGAAAAATTAAAATCAATCGATGATAAAAATATAGAAGAAAGCTGTTTAAAACTTGAAAATGTGTGACACATGGGAGTAGTTTAGATATTAATGGACAAGATTTATTTCAAGAACTAAAATTTTAAAGAATATGTAATTGCAAAGGTTAACACTCCAATTGAAATATTAAATAATGTTAAAAAGTACATTCTTTTCCTGATGTATATTGCATATAGGATTATCTTGACGATTCCGGTAACTGTTGCCTCAGCAGAAAGAAGTTTTTCCAAATTAAAAATAATAAAAAAAACTATTTAAGATCAACAATGTCACAAGAAAGATTAATGGATTAGCTATTTTATCAATAGAAAACGAGTTGGCTGAGAAGATTGATTACGAGAATTTTATAAAAGAATTTGCATCAAGAAAAGCTAGAAGAATAAATTTCTTGTAATTGTTTTTTTTTCTAAATTTTCACTAAAAAATATTCAAAATTTTTAACTCCGCCTTCTATAAATTTCAAATTTTATAGTTGCCGGTCCCAAGCCCGGATAAAGGAGGAGGGTTGTGTGAAGTTGACACTTAAAAAATTTTGTTACTATATAATATATTTATTTTCAATAAAAAAGGCCTCATCGAAAAAATTTGCTTTAGGCCTCATATTAGGATGAGCCGGCCCTGGTTGCCCCATCATCTCTCGATGACGTACGAGATAGTCTGGAAGTAGCGAGCCCGGCCTCGTGAAAATGATGTCCATCAAAGAGACCGCGGATATCGCTTGCTATCATCGCTGTACTTTTCCCGCGATCGAAAGAAAACTCTCGAGTAAGAGCACGACACCATCTCGAGCAAGTTTAAAACCACTAATCAGATACCATACTCGATCATGCAATAGCTTCACTCTCATAAACGAACCTGTGATTCCCCAACGCCATGACATAAGCCCCTAAAAGAGCTTCCACCTTTTCCCACTTGAGAGAGTTAGCATCATAAATTCCATATCGACCTCGATCAAATGGTAAATCCGAGTCCTCGCTAACAAGATTGAGTGTGACATATCTCCGTCCCGATCAAACGGAAGGTTAGGGCCTCCTTCCACGAGTAGCTGATCGCCCTTCCACCGTCCTCGATCGAGCACCATATTTTGATATGGTAATAATCTTTCACGTTCTTCAAGAATGTCAACCCGTACAAACTCCTCGTCGCCTAACACATATACATCAACCACCACGAGTGATTCCTTCTTAAGCATCATCGACGAGTCCTCATCGTTCAATGCAATTTACCCCCAATGACAACCGATTCAACCTCAATCCCAACCGGTTCAAACTCAATCAACCCGGACGAGTTCCCATCCTTAGTCAAAATCGGAGAGTCCTCACCCACAGTTATTACAGATTTAAACTCACGCACCGACTCGACCTCAATGAAGGACAATTCAACATCAGTCGGCAATTTCACATTGCCCAACATCATCGGGTCATCACTCAATCCTGACAGCATAGATTCATCACCAATCAACTCATCAACCAACATTGGAGAATGATCCACTTCGAATTCCATACATATATCATCAGTAACATCGTCATCCAACATTAAGACCTCATCAACCGAGCCAGATTCATCTTCATCATTAACCAACTCCACATGATCAAATTTATCGAGCACAGCATCACTGAAATCGTTCCAAGTCAGAGAATCTTATTCTTATTGCCAAAAAACTCTAAATACCAGTCCGTAGCATTACCTTCATGTATAGATAGACAATTCGAACCTTGTCTCCTTCCTTGCTGGTGGTTAGAAGTTGAAAATATTCCTCGCACCTTTGGAGCCATGCTTTGGGTTCCGATCCATCGAAGAGGTAAGGTGTCTTCTCCTTGATTCGAGCATGAATAGTGTTAATATTCATCGTTGTCCGAGAATCGTCAGCTCTGATACCAAATGTAAGATCCCGGCCTTAATTCGCTGGTTTTTACTTGGGCTTTATCGATCGGTTGGCGTGTGGGGCTGATATGGATTATTTGTGAAGGAATTTAGAAAGAGGATAATGAGAACAGAGAAGATTTAGAAGATTTAGAGAAGATTCAGAAGGGCATAGAAGAACTGGAAATAGAAGAATTGAGAAGAGAGATCAGCGATAGAGATGAAGATAGAACTTTAGATAACTCATTTGCTTAGTTTCTAACGACACATCATGACCCTTCCATAGCTATCACCAAGCCTAAGTGAACGAGTTACCTTCACTTCCTCTGCCAAAGAGTAGAACCTCCCATACCAATTACCGCCATTTTATGCTGTTATCAGTCGCTTACCATCGCAGAGATTCAACAGTCTGACCTAAATAGCACTAATCAGATAATTTTCAGGAAAGGCTAGCGACCTACCTCACAGTACTATTACGACTTGCCAAAATTCTTTCGCTGCACAAGCTCCCCCCGATGCTGCTCCCCCTCACCGAGCACCATCCATCAACGATAACCATCTTGCAACGCCATTTCTCCTGAACAGATACGCCGCCTGAACACCTTGTCAGGAAGACTTTCGACACAAGAGATCGCCTCGTTGAACTTTTCTCCCTTGGACCGTTAAACCTTTATGATATCTTTCTGATGTGGAAGATCAGACACAGCTGCAACCACAGAGCATACTCAGACTATCAATTAGGTTAGGTTCTGATAACACTTGTTGGGATTGTATGGTAATATTTCCGGCACAGAGGAAGGTTGGTTTTGGACCCGCGATAATTTATCGGGACTATATAAAGCCGAAATGACACTGAGCGAGAACACGAGATTCTTACGTGGTTCGGCCAATACCGTCTACCACCACGGAGAGCACTAGATTACTATATTGAGAATATTACACCGTACAAATTAACGATCATGTTTAAAGCCAAAATCGAGATCCCTTACCCACCCGGATAATATATTTGTACCTACTCCCAATTTCAACAGTAAAACAAAACCCGCTCTCACCTTTATCCACGTGGATAAGTTTCTCACTCTCTATCTCCTTCTCTCGCATAGTGAGCTACATTGCTTTTGGTGTGCTCTTCTCGAATGAGACATCGCGCCTTCTTATAACCAGAGCATGAAGGAAAAAAAATAAAAACTATATAGCTCATTGCTTATGTAATTGCTAGTTGCTTCATTTTATTGCCTCACATGGCTTTTGTTGGCTGGAAACCAAGTTACAGTTCACTTGACAGAGGAGCACGTATTTGGAGGGTTAAGTTGATTATAAGAGTTCTTCTAGGTGCGTTTGATATGCGGAATTTGTTGAGAAAAAAAAAAAAGAAAAAGTTAACGGTACGCATTGAACCATTGTATGTTACGCTTCGTGTGTTGCACCGTTACACATTTTCTTTTCTTCTGCATCAAATTCTGCATATCACACTCGTATCGGTCCAAAATAAAGTAATAAAAATATAATTTCATGTACCAATCGATCAAATTAGGATTTATAAATTGAGGGTTCAACAGTAAAAGTAATATGCCTAGTGGTATAAGATTGTAAAATAAGTGTAAAATATGAAATTTATAAATTTGGGGATCGAAAATCTAATTGCAAAATAATATTAAATTTAAATTGTGGGAATCGAACACAACCCAACGTAAAAAAAAAAAAAAAAAAAAAAAAAAAAAAAACAACTAAAATAAGTATTGCGAGTACCACTAGTCCAATACCATATTTTACTACATTAACTTACATTCATATTTTTTATTATTTTTCTATTTTTACTATGAACCGGACTGGGTTCCAAAAACCATGGTCTCAATGTCATCATTTCCATGATCCCTTTTTTGTTATACTTGTCTATTCCCGATGTTTCTAAAAAACATGTCGTTGAAGGAAAATGCACACCAATTAAGAATGAATGAAAATACATGTTATACCTTATTAATTGTCTGATCATATTTAATAGTTTTTTTTGTTAAGATTTTGTGCTTTTATTTAATGGAATTGTAAATTGGGAAATATTTAATATTTTTCATTGGAAAAATTTAAACGAATTCTTTTTAAAAATTAAAAAGAAAATCTCAAACGACAAAAACAGAGGAACTATATTGTTAATTTGATGTTGATAACTGTTCCATATTTCATTTAATGTTGGGCTTTGGGCCGAATTGGTTAAATAACAATAATATTTCATTTTAGAAATAAGCCATTGCTGAACGAAACCTAAAATTAATTAGACAATTAAAAGCTGCTTTCAATAAGATATTAATTGACCTTTTTTCACGAGAAGATAAATATATACCATTAATTTACTAAAAAATTGTGAATTAGAAATTAATTAAGTTCTATCTAGGTGTTATTTGTTAATCAATGTATACTGAAAGGGACAAATGCCCCACGTTGAAAAAGCATCGTTATTTCTCCTTCCTTATATATGTTTACCCTTTGTGGATTATTAATTTGTAAGTGACTTTCAGTTGGTGGAAAATGTATCGAGTAGTAGATAGAATATTCTTTCAAGCCTTCAAAATATATAGTACTTAAATATCAAGTTGTTAGCTAAAATTTTTCTATTCTTTGTGGTATGACAACAAAAGATAAAATCGGTATATATTGTCGAATTCGAGAAATTCGGAATAATTTATTTTTTGCGAGTCGAACACTGTTAAATTGGGGTACTAACATAAGTTATGAGGATAAATATACCTAGGTCATACTAAAAAATTCGTTTCATCCTTCAAATTAAAATATACACATGTTCATTTGTCATTTGTAGTATATTTGTTGGAAACTTTGTCAATAAGAAAAGTAAGCTTTCTTACATGTGAATTGCGCTGGACTCCCTTATATTTGACTTATAATGCTAAGGCCCACTTTTCCTACCTTTTCAATTGAATATTCATGGCACATGAGTTTCTTCATCTACTTTTTTTAAACATCGCCATCTTAGTTCACTTTATACGCATCTCTTGATTCGTTTTCTTTAATATCAAAAAAAAAAAAAAGCTTCGGTAATTAATATGTCGAAATTAAAACTTGTGCGATTTCGAAAGTAAACAATTACGCCAGAATTGGCATCTCTCTATATAATGCATATATATATCTGTCGTCACGTAAAAAATATATTCATTTTGTGGGTTGAATCAATTTTCTTTATTTAATACTATTAAATAAACAGGAAGAATACAGAAAAGAAGATTAGATTTCTTTATGGGAAGTCAGGTAACTCCAAAACCATGCTGAATCCCAAAGATTAAAATATATATATATATATTTCCCGTGGATCCACGGTTTGTACTTTTCCTCATGTGGGGGACATTTAGCAGCAAACCCTAGATCTTTCCATCTATAAATATCACATACGCCTGCACTTGTAATAACCTGCAAATGTGAATCATGTCTAATAATCATAAAAGCATCATGGGTCGGAAAAACTGGGCATAGGCGATCAAGCATCATCTTCCAATATGGCAAGCAAGAAGAACAACAATAAGCATAAACTTGAGTCGCCGGCGATTATAATGGGCATAGGCAAAGAATCATCGTATGCTGTCTCTTCAAGCGAATCCTCGGCGGCCAAGATCTCCTCCATCTCTAATAAGGTTAGCTCATTAATGCTTGGCTCTACTTACATATGTCCCAATGACTACAGTAGGAAAAACATCAAAGCCCACAATAACGAAAACCCTGCTAAGCTTTGGGAAACAAAGCTGATGAACGCCACCATCAATTCCAAGCTTCTAAAGGGAAGATCAAAGCTATGGCGGCCAAGGTACTGCCAATCTTTCCGTTGATGTTTCAGATCAGATCTATGCATCATCCCTACCCTAATAATGTGCGTGTCTGGATGTTATGTGATGAGTTTGTTGATTGAATTATTTGAGGATTTTCAATATAATGTTGTTCTCTCCCCTCTGACAATTTCCCAGATTGGAAAAACTGATGCCAGATGTAATAAATCTTCATATGAAATTATACTGTACTACTGTTTATTAATAATATCTTCGTAAGGAACAAAAAAATGAACTCCGATCAACGTC
Organism: Craterostigma plantagineum; assembly: GCA_027422505.1. Taxonomy (NCBI): domain Eukaryota; kingdom Viridiplantae; phylum Streptophyta; class Magnoliopsida; order Lamiales; family Linderniaceae; genus Craterostigma; species Craterostigma plantagineum. The sequence continues at coordinate 76,224 of JAPQWV010001422.1, read as the reverse complement.
TCGTCGTTCGACTCATCATGAACCGCCCAAGATTCCAATTTTTGAAGTATGTTTTTCTTGTGGGTTTCTAACATTCTTCGTAAGTGAGAATCGCCATCATTTCTTCATACAAATTAACTAACTACGATTCATGTCTTTAATTAAGAAGCATCATGTCCCAGAAACTGTGTAAGGGGGCGGCGGGACATCAAGAAAGAAAAAGAAGACAAGCTCCCAACCTCCGTTTGTGGAGGAGTGGGGATAATTTTTATTTTATATATACTCTTTTTATGCATGGACAAGGGGAGCACGGGCCGGCAGGCGGTGAGAGAGAGAGAGAGAGAGAACCATGTGCGTTGTTACTACCACTCGTGTGAATTTAAGACGAGTCTAGATAGACGTATCGTAACTTGGAAGTCTTGTAATTAATAATTTGCCAGTGAAAAAACCTTTGAATTAGCTCAATGTCCTATAACTCAGCCTCTAAATAGAACTAACACTATACAAAACAACATACAACTAGCATTTCGTGTACATGTGCTCATATGGCTAGCTAACATTTCCAAGATTGCGCAATTTTCTTGTCGGTTTCTATATTATGTTAGGTTATTGCCGGAGAACTTCCCTTAATCCGTGTAAATAATGGCGTACTTATCTTATAAAAAACCATAATTCTTCTTCTTCGAGACTTGAATCCATCTTTCTGTAAAAAATGGATCGGTTTAAACGCAAAATTAGACGCTCATGTGTTATATATCTATTTATTTTTAATAAAAAGCGATAGATAATTGATTCGCAAGCCCACATAAACTCGGTTACAAACAGTATAATTCACATCCTTCATTTTTTAGTATGATTTCTTACGATATATGCATGTGTAGACAATTAAAAAAATGTCTATTTATGTCATTGGGTTAATAAAGTAAAGCCCAAGAAATAAATAAAGTCATTTAATAAATTTCTATTTATTGAGATCCATAAATAATCTCAAGTCAATAAATAGTTTGTTTAATTAATAAATTAATATCATATATGATTATATATATTCCTTTTATACAAAATCCTATACATGGTAAATATGTGTAGGGATTTGGTAAATAAGTAAAGGAATCAAATCAAATATGTAGAATATGGAATAAATCAAATCAAATCAAAATCAAATCATATATGGATAAAATCCGCATAAATATGGAAGAAATCATCCCAAAAGGATTATATTTTCCGTAATGAGAATCCTCTACGCCTATAAATACGGGGCTTTAGAATTCAGAAATCACAAGTCAGAGATACTCAAGAAAACACGAGCTTCGAGAGACGATATAAGACTTTTAAAGCTTTCCATTTCTCTGCGAAGTTCATCGTGTTTAAGTGAAAGATTGAAGACGTTCGAGGACGAAGATCTTGAAGACGTTCGAGGACGAAGATCGACGAAGCTCGAAGATTGAAGACGTTCTGCGACGAAGATCTTGAGACGTTCGAGGACGAAGATCGACGAAGCGAAGATTGAAGACGTTCGGCGACAAAGATCTTGAAGACGTTCGAGGACGAAGATCGAAGAGCTCGAAGATTGAAGACGTTCGGCGAATCTTGAAGACGTTCGAGGACGAAGATCGACGAAGCTCGAAGATTGAAGACGTTCGAGGACGAAGATCTTGAAGAAGTTTGAGACGAAGGCCGAAGACGCTCGAAGATTGAAGACGTTCAAGGACGAAGATCTGAAGACGTTCGAGGACGAAGATCGAAGACGCTCGAAGATTGAAGACGTTCCAGGACGAAGATCTTGAAGAAGTTTGAGGACGAAGACCGAAGACGCTCGAAGATTGAAGACGTTCAAGGACGAAGATCAAGCCTGAAGATTCGAAGATCAAGCCTGAAAGATTTGAAGATTCGAAGACGAAAATCAAGACGCGCTTCAAGAGTCGAAGCCCAAGATCAAGTTCAAGACTGAAGCCCAAGTTCAAGACTAAAGCTCAAGTTCAAAACTGAAGCCCAAGTTCAAGACTCGAAGCCAAGTTCAAGACTCAAAGCCCAAACTCAAGAATTGAAGCCAAGACCAGGCTCACAAGTCGAAGATCAAAGTCAGACTCGAAGACGAAAAATGAAGACTTTCGTGATCAAGCTCAAAAGCCCACGAAGAAGCTTCAAACAAAGACCCAAATCAAGGAATTTCAATACTCAAGAATTTTCCAAAGTACTTGAAGAATCAGGGGGAATAAGTAAAGATAGAATCCACTAAATTCATCAAATTTCATTTGTACTATTTTCTAGTTATTTGATATCGAATAAAAGAAAATACGCTACGCATGATTTAGATGGTTCTTTCTTTTGTATTCTCTAATGGCATCATCAACAAGTGGTTAATAAGCGGACAAAAATAGCATGTGCGCTAAGTTCGAGGCACATTTGCTGTTTGACCTTTTGCTACTTCGTGTAAAATATGTGAATTCGCTAAGATTCCTGCATAAAATGTATAGCAAGGTGAAAATCTTGCCATAACTGTATAGCATTTTTATGTTCCCTCATCCTATTAGTCAAATTCCACGTATTGAATTAAATACCTCGAGAATATATTTATTAAATAGTGCAGACAAAACGTGTCGATGCTGGATTATCTTTGACCCGAGTTTTTATTTTTTCTCCTTTTTCTTTCTTTTTTCAATACGTAACATATGAATATAGTCAGTCATGTTCAAGTAAAAAGCTAGTCTTCATTCGAAAGTCCCAACCTGCAACAGCGTGAAGATAGTTCTATTCAAACACAGAAAATGTAATATATAGTGTAGGACGGGTTATATATATTTTCTCTTTCGCTTATCTTTCAATCTGTTATTTCTGATGAATTCGTTCACCTACATGTTAAAAAAAAAAGAATATTAAATTCCTCAATAATATAAGGGTAAAATGCCATTTGATGAATCCAATCTTCGAATCATATTTATTTATTATTTATATTTCTCCATTATATTCAATAATTTTCATAGGTATATTTTGTGACTCGTTGCACATCTTGTTTTAAAAAAAAATTTAATAATTTGAGTAAATAAACCAGGTTTTCAACACTAATAAAAATGCCGATCTTTCTATCGAACTTCATATCAGTTTCATCCTCAATTCCATTACATATGAATCTTCCTTATTTCACAATCAAATTTATCGCAGTTACTATAATATTTTATTTAAAACATGCACATGATCAATACACAGACAAGCAACCCAAACCAGTGTGTGTGTGTGTTTGTGACTGTGAGGTGTTCACGCCACGCATTAAGCAAGTTTGAACCCATAAACTTAACTATATGTGAATATGGGTTAACCTCTTATTAAATAATAAAAAAACACATCAAGTTTTTCACATCCGAACTAACTCGGAAACAACTCGGTGCTTTCTTATTTCTTTGACTAAATAACACACATATATGTATATAGAGGTTTGCTATGGTGCACAGCCACGGTGAGCAACCACCGTGAGCACCATAGCTGATTTCGCAATCTAATTCTTTTTCTCCACTCTAGCACCGCCATCACATCCGTTGATCATCTCAGCTCTCTCGTAACCTTCGTTTTCCATCTCCACGCACTTATTTATCAGAACTTCATAGTATATTGCAATTTTCTCGTAGATAGCTGAGATGGTGAATTCTGATAAATGAGTGTATGAAAGATAGACAACGAATGTTACGAGGGAGCTGAGATGATTAACGGAGGTGATAGCGGTGTAGAGTGGAAGAAAAAGAAATATAATTGCGAAATCAGCTATGGTGCTCACGGTGGTTGCTCACCGTGGTTGTGCATCATAGCAAACCTCTATGTATATATATATATATATATATATATATATATGTATATATTATATTAAACTTCCTCGAGAGAAGAAATTAATAATCTGACGACGCACCATGCAAATGATAAAACCTCCATGAGAGCACACGTTAACGACGAGAAGATAATATCACAGTATTAAATTAAAACAAAATCGTCAAATGTTTGGTTTGTGTTCAGTTAATAGCGTCGTCGTTCAATGACCCGTTCGAAACTCTATAAAGAACACAAACCACCACAATGCCGCGTGTATAATAGCATATTCAATTTAATTATCAAAACTGTCTATATGCAATTTAATAGCATTTTCCAGTATATAAAACGACCACCACAAGAGAACCAGCACCCCATATGTATATACTGCTCCTCATGAAACTAACCTAAGACGTTCAATTCAATGTCTGAATTTATACTTGATGGTCAGTGGAACTAACGTGTCTTGGGTGGTTGTTTCTTCATCGTTATGAGTTAATTTCTGAGAAAATCTCCTCATGAGGAATGTGCTTTCTTAATCCATACGTAGTTTATTGTGGTCGTCGTCATATACACCAAACCCTAATTCCTTATTTCTATATATACACGTATGGCCATGGCTCCTGAACCAATAAACTACATATCCACTCCCAACTATCATCACATTTTCTTACAACCCAACTTATTATAACACTGAGAGCATAAAAAAAACTGCTGTTATCGATCATAATGTCTAAAAATAACAAGAAGCAGCAACACGGGACGGAGAAGCTAGGCATGGGCAATGAATCATCTGCTGTGATGTCTGAAAAAAGCAAGAAGCATCATGGGACTGAGATGCTTGGCATGGGAAGGCAATCTGATTGTAATTCGTATGCCTTTCGCGAATCCTCTAGCAACTCCGAGGTTAGCTCCATGCTAGGGAACAAAGCTGATGAAAGTCATCAAGTCTCGAAGACCAAGAAAAGCAGCCATGCAAGCACTCTAAAGGAGGTGGATTTTCTGAGTCATGCATGATATCTCAATATCTATGTGTGCGTCTATAATAAAAGTTGCAGCAAACTCAAATCTGTGTGTGTGTGTGTGTGTGTATTGTTTGCATGTGTCTTTGTGTACGTATGATTCTCGAATAACTCGGGTACCTATTTACCTATTTGATATGTGAATGTTGAAATATACATAATAATTATATATACATATCTTAGTTATCTCTCTTTTGTAAAACAAAATCTTGTCTGTATACAGTACCACGATCAAGTTATACACAAACATCATGTAGGCTCCAGCTAGCTTCGCATGTTGACCTAAATGATACAGAATAATTTGCGTGTCATAACACACATTACATCTGCTATTTTGACGTGAATTTTTCAAGTCCATTTAGGGTCTAACCTTATAATCACGTCTGAATAAAAGTCTTCATTGAAATTTTGGACGTTTGAAAATCCGTCCGTGTCAGACTTCGTTCTAAAAAGTTACCGTCAAATAAATATGACATTTATAAAACATTTAGGGTCAGTGAAGACCGGAAAAGCAGATATTGGAAGTAGCCACGGACTAAGATTCAAATTTGTTTGAAGAGCGACAAGTTGAGGCTTCTGACGAGAAATAAGTCAAGGTTGACGCAAGAGCCAAGTTAAAGTCAAAATAAGCCAAATACGGATTAAGCAAAAGCAACGGGGCGACTGCTGCAAAGACCGGACATACTTATTTTGGAAAAGTCATTTAAAGCCTTGTCCGGTACAAGGAGCCATCTCACAACGACTCTTACATCAAGCCCACTATAAGAAGGAGATAGGCAAGTTGAAGAAACAACCTCACCATCTTGAAATCACGCAACGCAAGAAAAACGTTTCTAGCTCTAAAGCAAAAAGTGTTTAGGTGTTGTCTTCGCTGCTTGCAAAACCAAAATATTGGTGAGTGAGTTGTTCTCAGGGGATTGTAAAAGCTCTTGAAAGTAGAACGGACTGTAAAAAGCTGTCTAAGTGGTGTTGTCAAGGAGTTTAGTTAGCTGAGTATAGCCGTGTTGGTTCTACTATGTTAGTCTAGCTAAGAAGGTGTGCAACAGGGGTTGTAAAACCAAGTCTTCTAGTGGTATCTTCCTTGCGGGGAAGAAGGGAAGACGTAGGAGATTTTTACTCCGAACTTCCAGAAACAAACTCGTGTCTCTCGCAATCACACAAGCACCACATCACATCTTCCATCCGGTCTTGGTAAAAACTGACCGGTCTGCTTCCGACAAGTCACTTACACAAATATCAAGTCCCGGTATCCAACCGTAACTGGTTAAGAACCGAAAAAGAGACAATTGTTTATTTCACCCCCCTCTAAACACATAACCGATCCTAACATAATATAATTAGTAAATAATATTGAACTGTATTTTAAATATAAAGATTGGATCGAACCACTATGCATTGAAAATTGAACAATCGCTTTTAATAATGAATAGAGTGTGATTATAGATGAGGGATGTAATAAATAGAGGATAATAATAATAATAAGGGGGTGTAAATGGAATTTGGGTAATTACAGCTTTACAAACTATGTTTTTCACCAAATCTTAATTATACACAATTATCACACGTCATATGCATAGTGTCTGCATCTAGTAATTTTAATGTCATCCTAATTATGTTGCATGACATAATATATATAGATTATTCAATTAAAAAAATTATCTTTTATGAAATATAACTTAATCCTTTATTGTTTTACTTATTTAGTTATATCATAACAAATTAATATTTAATTATACTTAAAAGTAATCTATCATTTCACTCCTCTATTTTATTTGTTATAATTATATATTCACAAATCATTTTTCAGATAAATTTAAAAATAATATTTCATCAAACAGTATGAATTATAAATAGCAAAAACATAAAGTAACATTAAATATAATTATATTTTTAGTACCACATAGGGGTGTTTGTTTGAGGTATACGCCAAAATATCACGGTGACCCTCTTATCACCTCCTCATCAGTGTATTTGTTTAGCTTATTGTGAGTCATAGTCGTAATGACAGTCACCAGATGTTGAAAATAGGATGATATTTCAATTTGAATCACTCCAAAAAACTAAGTGACTTTTAATCACGGTAATGGGGTGATGTTTTAATTTTTATTTAGACAATATTACTCCTTGCTCCTTACATTGAACATTTTTCTTTATATATCGTTATTTATTTTTAAATTATACAACTAAGGTGTATAATAAGTGATTATTTTAACAATGTAAAACGTGATTTGTTGTGTGATAATTATAGTATGTGATTTTTTAATTATTACATTCCACTAGTAAACCGTGATAATTTAATGATGTGAATATTAAAACGTGGTATTTATGATATTGAAACCAATGTAAGAATTTTTTTATTATTTTAGGGATGTGAATAGAATTACCTATATTAATTAGGGGAAATTTCTTTTCAGTCCCTAGATAGTAAGTTTGTAAACTGTTCAGCTCCTGTCAGAATCCCTATTAGTTTAAAAGACCAACTTTTTCGAAAATGGTAGAGATAAGGCTTAAAAATGTATGGACGAAAATACCCTTCCTAAAATACTGAACTAAGAGTTATTTTCCTGCGACTTTTGTTATGCTGTTAGACTATATTGTTATAAACGCCTGATGAACAGTTATTTTCCATCCCTTATCTGTTATTATGATGCAGAAAATTGTTATCGACAGAGAATAATTTATTGTATGAATCTCGTTTTTACAGTAAATCGAAATCCGAAATTTCGAATGCCCATTAACCAACCAATTTCGGCGTGTAAGGTAGGATATATTGTGGCATTGACGACGCAGATTAAGATTTGTAATGAATTTTATTTTTCCTATTTAGGGTTCTAATTGTGAAAATAAGATGAATCAAAGCGTTTTTGGCAACGATTACATCTAATATGTATAAAATTCGAAGTACCCCTAGTATGGGCAGCTCGGTGCGGAACATTGTTGGTCGTTCGTCCGACGTTCATCTTTTAATTTCGCAAAAATACGGTCAATCCAAATAATTTGGATATATTTTTACTGTGTCAAAACTGCAAATCTGTTACTCGGGTATCGAATCCGTTACTAGGTGTATCAGAACCGTTATTAACTGCAATTAATTTTACCATGTGTAGGGTTCTAATTTGAGAAAATAAGATGAATTCAAAACCGTTTTTTGCAACGATTAATCTAATATGTATAAATTCGAAGTACCCATACTAGGGGCAGCTCGGTGCGGCACATGTTTTGCTCGTTCATCCGACGTTTAATATTTCGTAATTATCACGTGACACTGACAGTAATGTCGAAAAGAGCAGAAAATAAAAAAACAATTATAAGAAATTATTACCAAAACCTCATCAAACAGCTTCAACCAACGCAAATCTGCAAGCAAAAGCTCAATTCAATCTGCGTTGGCTGCGTAATCTCGAAGAAAAATCAATCAATGGAGAATTCTTACACAGCTTCAACGATCTCATTCAGAAGAAGAGCCCCACCACTTTGGTACGACTGCCCAACCCTTATTACTATCACCACTGTTCATTACCGTCACCATTATTCCCATCAAGAACAGCTTGCTGCTACTGCTGCTCTAATTCGATCTGTGGACTTTCCCTAAGCCCAATTCAGCTGCTAGTAGCTCTTTAAATGCTTTTCGACAGTCATCTTTGATTCAACGGTGGCCTTCTTACAGAAAAGTCGTTCCTCAAGGAATCGCTCGGCGTTCTTACAGCCGTGTACCGTTCTATGGCGCCGATGTTTCCCACTTTAGGAGAGAATCGATAGGGTTTGTAATGTAAGGGAGAAACGCTTAGTTGGTGGGTTTAGAAAGCGTATGGTGTTTGAGGAAAGGATTGATGAAGCTGAGATTTTGCTTAGTTTTTTGGCTGAGGATATGTATGAAGATGATGTTGCAGATGGTTGTTTTATTGTGAGGAAAGAAGATAAGAGGAGACCTATTAAGAAACCAATCTTGGAGATTAGTGAGAGTGTTGAGGTCTGTAATGAATGTGGTAATAGGAAGAAAAAGGCGGGAATTGATGCTTCGGAGAGTGGGCAGAGGATTGAGAATCTTAAAGAGAGGACTAACGGAGAATGTAGTAACTCTTCGTCAAAAAAAACGCGTGGCGAGAGAGAGAGAAGAGAGAGAGTGAAATCGTCGAGAAAAACTGAAGTCGAAAATATTCGTCGTAATAGAAAAGAAGAGAGGGATTCGAAACTTCTGAGATATGAGGAGAAGAGCCAAGAGAGGGAAGATTCGTCGAAAAAAGAGGAGCAGAGGAAAGGCTGAGGAGAGACGGGTCGAGTTGTTCTTCGTACTATTCTCTATCTTCGACTGGCGATTACGAGGGCGAAGCTGATCAAGAAATTAAAGAAGGGTTCGTTCGAGGAGAGTCTTCGGCGGTTATAAGGGCGATTCGAGGAGCAGCGAAATGGTGTTACACCGTAAAGCGATGAGGAGAAACGAAGGTATGAGGATTACAAGGAAGAAGAAAGCGAGTTTAGCTTGAAGAAGAAGAAGAGCGCATCGAAAGAATCTGATTTTAGGAAGAAAACAGAGAAGAAGCTCGCTGACGTGTCGGTCGAAGAGGTGGATTCGAGAGATACGATCGAGACAACCCTGCGAAAGGATGAGAAGCTTTCATCGTCTCGTGAAAGTGATTATTACGTGGAAAATGATGACAGAAAGTTGAAGTTATCGCAGGCAGTCGTTGATGGAGTTTCTAGACGACAAGATGGTAAGATGAAGTACAAACGATTTCTCGATGGGCAAGAAAATCGCGTCTCTACTGATCTAACTGCCAACGTTTACGGTTCTGAAAAAGTGAATGCTGGGAAAGTGACATGGCTTCTCAAGTTGTTAGTTCGAGTCACGGAGATGTTAGAGATCATCGAAGCAGTCTTGGAGTTGTTATTAGAGAGGATGAGTATCGGAAGACTTCTCGTAAGGATTACGAAGTGACGAAAATCCAAGAAATTGATATTCAAAGGACTTCCGTTACTGATAGGTTTCAGACAAGCGTTAAGGAGGAAATTTCGTCAGTTCGACGAATAATGCGTCTGAGGAACGAGGAAGGTTTAATCAGCCGAGTTTTGCTCCGAGCGGTAAACTGGGCAGTTCGATTTTCGGACAGCAATCGAATGATGTTTACAGTACAAGAAGAGACAGTAGATGCTGAGGATGATAAGACTGAATCTGAGATATTAGTGAATCTGAAGCCTTCGCCTTCGAACTTACAATCAACAGACGAAGTATTGCTTATCGAAACGACTGATGAAACCTTACGATCTGATTCTTCTGCTTTACCGATGTTTTCCCCACACGAAGATTTCAGCGAATCTTCATCCCCTTTTGTCCCGAGAAACGGAACAATGAGTTCTGAGGATAAAAAGGAGAAATAAACGTCGTTCTCGAGGAGAATCGAGACCAAAAGAACTCAGTTCAGCAAATTTCTGCAGATTCGAACAAATCAGATTCGAAAGACGACGAGAGTCTCCCCTCGGCAAAGGGTCCGAGAGATGAGATGTGGAGAGTCGAAGAACCTCCTTCTGCTAATGAGGAATCTGAAGCAAAAGACGAAAAGGCCCTGCGAAGAGAAGCGGGAAAACACTGTGGAACGTCATTTCGGACATCGTTTTACTACGCTGGTCTCCACGCCATGAATCGACTCCAAGCTCGGGGAAGAAGACAGCTGGCAAAACCTCGCCAAATCAGTCGACTAGCAGCGAAGGGTGGTTTTCGGGCAAGAACCCGAGGATTTAGAACAAACTGCCAAACAAGGCTCACCTCCCATAGTTAATCCTAAGGTTGGAGAAGCTTCCTCGAGCTTATTACCCAGCGTTTCTTTGCCTCCTGGGAAGGATGTAATAGCAACCACTTCTTCGAGCTCATCTACCAGCGTTTCTTTGCCTCCTGGGAAATTTGAAACAACAACCTCTTCTTCGACGGCGTTAGTCGATCCCAAGACTCGTTTGCCTTCGCTGAAGCTGCGTAGGTCTCCCATAGTTCGAGCCGTGTCGGAATATGGAGAAACGAGCGCTACCGATGGTGGCGATAACGAGCAGCCAAACGAGGAAGAAGAAGGAAACTGAAGAAGCTTCAGAGGAAAGATCAAATGATAAAGAGCGAATTCGACGAATGGGAAGAAGCGTATAGGCTCGAATCAGAGCAGAGGAAAATCGACGAGGTTTTCATGAGGGAAGCGCTTTTAGAGGCTGAGAAAGCTGCTGATAACTGGGAAGTTCCCGTCGGCGCTGTCTTGGTGCACCGTGGAAAGATTATCGCGCGCGGATGCAATCTGTGAGGTTTTCGGGTTTCTTTTTTTTTTGGCAAAATAATTTTTTTTTAACGGCGGGTTGCGAATTTTATTACAGGGTGGAAGAGACGAGGGACTCCACCGCGCACGCTGAAATGGCGTGCATAAGGCAAGCGTCGAACGTTTTGCGTTCGTGGAGGCTTTCGGTAAAATACGTTAATTAATAAAGTCAATATATATCGTATAGTTACATATTGGTTTATATCGTATTTTTGGTATACATACATTTTTACGCACGGCGTCGAGCCCATTTTATGGGATTCAGACAAGAACACTCGTATTTCGGTCTTTATCAAGTTTTTTTTTCTTTAATCTCGTTCCATGGAGACGAATTTTCGCACTATTATTTATTTTTTGCTTTTTCTTTTAATTTGTAGGAAACTACGCTCTACGTAACGCTAGAGCCATGCCCGATGTGCGCTGGAGCCATACTTCAAGCGCGAATAGACTGCGTCGTTTGGGGGGCTCCTAATAAACTCCTCGGTGCCGACGGCAGTTGGATAAGGTAATAAACTAACACTCAGTTTGGTTTTGAGGAAATTAGCGGGAAAAGAAATTGAAGTGAAAAAAAAAAATTAATTGTTATGCTTGCTGATTGAAGATATAGATAGACGAGGAAATGAAAGAGAAATGAAAGGAAAATCTAGGTTAAGTTTATACTTATAACTAAGAAGAAAAAAATTACTTTCTTAACCAGAAAAAAAAAAAAGAGAAAAATTTATTAAAACGTTTTCTCTCCAATTTTCTTTGGGCACTGGTTTCTTCAATCCAACACAGCTTAAGAGTGCATTTGGTATGCAGAATTAGATGCGAAAAAAGAAAGCGAAATATGTAATGGTAGGATGCGCGCCATTACACATTTTCTTTCCTTTTCAGCATCGAAGTTCTTACACCAAATGCGTAACGTACACGGTCGATCCGAACTATTAAACTTTTCTTTTCCGGCATCGAATTCTGCATACCAACCGCATCCCAAACGCATTATCATCCCGGGAAAATATTTATGATCCCGCCGTAAAAAATTCTACATTTTTCGGCGCTATTATTAGGCTTTTCCCGAGCGGAGGCAGCGAAGACGGCTTGGAAAAAGGCGACAAACCTCCGCCTCCCATCCATCCTTTCCACCCGAAAATAGTCGTCAGGCGAGGGGTTTTATCCTCGGAATGCGCCGATATGATGGAGCAGTTCTTCAAGCTTAGGAGGAAGAAAAAGGAAGGCGTAATAAAACCCGAGGGTCCAACTCCTCCTTCGGCGGCGGTCGCCTGCCTCCCTATTTCCCGACGCCATCCCGCCAAGTTTTTTACGAAAATGCACAGCCCTTTTCATCTCATGTTCTGTTTGTGAAAATATAATTCTTCGCATTTCGGACGCATCGCATTTCCTATAACGATTTCGTCCGTTGTTTGGTCTTAATCTGCTGTTTGAAGTACATTTGGGGTTCCATTCTAAAACTGATTAGCAATAGGTTGAACTTATACGTGGGTCGCAATTTTTTTATTTTCAATCTAACTGATGTGGGATTGTGTTTGGCTTATTTATACTATCTATACTATTATATTAAGGGTGAGAGTTGGCTATTAACTGTTAATTTGTCTGTAAAAATATTTATGATTTACCTCTCTATTATTATTTCATTAAATAAATAGCTTCAAAATTAATCCCTTATTTATTTTAGTTATTGTACTTATACCTTTTAAAATCACTATTTTCCCTTCATATATTAAACGTATTTTCATCTACTAAACATAAATTATAAATTTCAAACTAAAATTTAACATTATATTTTAAGCACATGCTATAGCGAGAGTTGTGCAATAAACTAGTCTATTCTATTATATAAAGGCTCTAAGTCTCATAACTTTTTATACGTGCATTTCAAAACTTTAATTTTATATTTTATACGTGCATTATTAATTTAAATAGCTATATAAATTAAATTAATCTTAATATTCATATTTACACATGCACGCGTCAAACAGTACTAGTGACAAATTCCTTTGCATATAAGACAAAGAAAACGACTTTACTTTCACCCCCTTTTTGCCTAACGGGACGCGTAGTTTGACTGCAATTTACGTCACAAAGACTTCAGACACAAGTCACCAAAATCGGTCTTCCAAATTCCTCGTCATGAGACGTAATTGCAGAACTCCAACATATGAGTCGAAGTTCAACACTTCAATGTCCAAATCTTGAAGCAAAAGACGTAGTTGCAGAAAAATCACTCATGGAGTGATTTGTAAGATCCTTTTTTTTTCCTGATAACGACATGGGACCAGTTTAACACTTCAATGTCCAAATCTTGAAGCAAAGCAATTCGTTTGAAACTGAAAACTACCTTTCTCCTTTCACTGACACATCACCAAACTCTAACTCAGTTCTCACGCTTCATAAAACTTCCTTTCCTAACATTATAAGTACACAAGTGAAATCCATCCTCACCCTCACAATTTTTCCAAATAAAATGGGAAAAATGATGTGGATTTGTCTTTCACCATTTCTACTGTGTATTGCGGCAATCGCCGACGCGCAAGCGCCGGCCGCTTCGCCGCAGTCCGTTACGCCGCCCGTCGTAATAACTCCGGCGATTTCTCCGGCGCCCAAAGCTCCGCCGCCGCCGCCGGCCTCGGCTCCCACTCAACCTCCGGCGACCGTTTCTCCGCCCGTCCCCCCCCCTCTGTCACCGCCAGCACAGGTCGACAATCGTATTTTCAATTTTTATATAATATATTTCCAATATGTCACCGCACGTTGAGACTGATTTTATTTCTTATCTAACTTTTAGACGTGTTGGTGGTTATGAGGAATCGAACTCATGGCCACCAATGTATGGCTCTGATACCATGTTGAACGATCACTTCACCTAAAAAAACGTCTATGTTCGAAGGTGCAGTGTATCATGTCGGTTTCGCTCGTTTATCCTCATAACTTGTCTTTTTCGACTCTTTTTACCTTGATACCTACAAAACATGATAAATAGCATAAAATAGAGGTAATCGAGGGTATGTATATGTCTAGCGATCGAATAATGCAAGTTTTATTAGTATAAAATGCACGTAAAAATCCTAGCTTATCAAGTCGTGTGACTGATACTATGTGAACGATATTTTACATAAAAAGAAAATTCAAGACTGAAGGCAAGTGTATCATATTGTCGTTTCATATATTATATTTCCAACACACCCTATCACGCCTAGGCTGATTTCTTTCCTATCCAATCTTACATATCTAATTTGCAATTACTGGGTGGCCGTAATGATTTGTACCCACTGACCTCTGGGTTCGAAACTTCAATCATTGTAAAAACAAGATTAAAAACTCATTCTGACTGCATTCCCTATATACACACAGGCATCCGCCCCGCCGCTCGTACCACCAAGCATGGCTCCATCTCCGACACCCTCGGCCGAGGCGCCGGTGCCGGTGGCTCAAGATTCGGGTCCGTCACCCGCACCCGCCCCGGCGCCCGGCCACAAGAAGAAAAAGCGCAAGCACAAGCACCACAGTGCGCCCGCACCCGCGCCGATGATCAAGAGCCCACCGGCCCCACCAACGGTTCAAGACACGGAGGATATGACGCCAGCGCCGTCGCCCACTCTAAACTTGGTAATAATATGAGTGCCAATAAAAGCGCTACGTTGTATGGTTTTTCATTTAGTAGATTGTGCGTTGTGCGACGCTATTTATTTATTTATTTTATGTATGATTTTTTTTTTAATGCTGTTAATCGTAGAGCGGAAGCGTATCGATATATGATCTTGGAAGGAGTTCGAGGGCGACGATGACTATCGTGTGGGCGATAGCGACCTTTTTGGCTGTGACGAGCGGCTTTTTTTGTGATTTTTGGCCGAGTTTTTTCGGACAGGGGAGAAAGAAGGCATACAGAGGAAGATCAGAGCATTGGGCACTTTTTTTTATTTTTTTCTTGTAATAATTTACATTCTTTTACTACTACTGCTGAACTACACCGAGATCTATTCATGAGCATATTTGATTTGCTGTTCTTGTGAGATTTGAGTATATTACAGAAACCTCTGCATGCATTTTTGTCTCGATTTATGCTTACGAATAACGTGGCTGCAAACAAATCGAATCGACTATCATCGTATATATAATTATTCAGCCGAACATTCATAATGATTCGAATTTGATCGCAAATAAAGAACTTCCAAAAGGGTTCCAAAAGCACAGACAGAGTGTTTTAAGACATGAACTATCTTGTCCTTGACGAGACCAAAGGATAATTTTAATGATATGATTAACACTAACCATAGAAACCATACAAGTTTTTCTACCCACCAAACATAAAATCAACAGCAGAAGCCAAATCTTCAATACTTCCTTTCCATGCGCTCTTTTATTCCTCGAACGAAAATCAAGACATTTCACGAAACCGTGCAATTGCCTTCTTGTGAATGACTGCTTTGTAGCTGTCTCCCGCCTGAACCTCCAAGCTCGGGTCGACTACTTTCTTCGGTTGGTGGACTCCGAGGCCCGCTCTAGATTCTATGGCCCGAGCTTGTACGGGCTCGACCATGCCACTCCCATCTTTCCCCAGTCCCTAGATTTAAATATAGAACACAGAAAAGGAACAAAAAAATTCCACCGAAAATTAATTAGACCGAAGAAAAGAAGGAATTCTGAGGATGTCCAGCCACTCTATTCGCCCGCAATCCACAGAAAGGTAGTGTTTTTTTACAGATCCTTCCTTTGGTAAGAGGACACTACAGGAAAATTACGAGCCTTGCATGAAAAAATCTGTGCCTTGTGAAGGTCAGGGGAGATTTTCTGATACATTGTCTGATACTTTTATGTTGGTAAAACCACCTTGTACAAAGTGTAGGATTGGAACATTGTATGATTAAACTATAGTCAAAGTAAGTTTTAGCCAATATTCTACGAAATTTATACCCTAATCGATATGCAAATGGGAGGTTTTAAAACTTCTGCGGTCTAAAAGACTGACTTTGCATAAAGAATGATGATGAATTCTAATTGTCAAAATATCAAAAAAGACATGTTTTGAAGTGCAAGAATAGAAACGGTACCGATCCTTCATTCCAGCCCATGTTTCTCAGCATCTTATTCCCCACATTGGTCTCATCAATGGCTCGATCTGCAGTAATCACATCATAGCTTTCACTGTTGGCAATCTCCGAACTTCTTCCACCACCTCCAACGCCGGGAGGAAAGGGCATGGAAGAATCCACCACACTTCTCCTTAACGATGGATCTCGATCTTCAAATCGTTCCCAAGAACAACATAAAGCGTCTCACAGGTTAATAAATAGTCCCCAGAGAATATAATATTTAGCAATTCGCCTTATTCCTCTCTTAATTTATCGATAACTGCAATAACCCAAGCTTCAATCCAAACTACCCCAAATATTTCTTACGTATAAAATGATCTGGAGTCTGGGGGGAGAAGAAATTGTGGAGAAGGTAAAAAGCTAAACAGTACAAAAACACTTACTTGAATCTCCAGTGCTTGGTAGGTCATCAAAACTTGAAGAACCGTACAAACTTCTCCGCTCAGCCGCACGATCTCTGTATGCAGAAGCTCGTGGCTGCTCTTTCACTGGGAGCGATGATGATGTTGGCGCCTCCGAGAACCTTCTCTTTCCACTAACAGCAGAAGGGGTGGAGCGGGGGACCCTAATGCAGATAGATCTGTTTTGAAAGGCGTCGCTGTTGTGAAAGTCGAAGATTCTAAAGGTGCCCCAGAAGATGCATTAGAAGCCCCATAGGATCCCATATAAACAGAATCAGATTTGACTACGCCCAGACCTGAGCTCCTAATCACGCCCTTCAAAGAACCGCCAGAACTTGCTTGAGATTCTGTGCCCGAAGACTGATTAGCCACACTTGTTGAACCCAACGGAGCATTGAAGTTTTCCCGGGCACCCAAAACTTCATTTCCAAAGTTTCCCTTGGAGTTCGAAGATGAAAAGTTGGATCTCTCAACTGATGAATTCTCCTCGAGAGCCACACGCGGTGCTTGCCCTTCGTGACTTCTTTGCTTCCACATGTTCAAGACGTTGTTCATCTTCTTCTTATTGGCTAGGAGGCTATTTTTAGAAGCCAGCTTTATTTCTTTTAATTTTTCCTTCTCTTTCTTCTCTGCAGCCAAAGCTGCTGCAGCAGCAGCTTGGACAGCGACTGCTACCGAAGGTTTGTCGCCTGACGTTACAGTGGCAGCTGGTGCGGATATAACAACCTTCTTACTATTTGAACCATCTGAGGCCTTTGAGGCTTCACTTTGCTTCTCACTGGTCTTACCATTTTGGTCCGTACAAGGCACATACTGCTGAGTTTGTTGATCGAACGAGTACCAGAGGCCATTATTGCCGTCATAATATAAACCTATGTAGAAAGAATTGAAACTCAGAGTCAATAGTTGTTGCTCAAGTCGAGGCCTACAAACATAATACAAAGTCCATGGGATTATAACATATAGCAGTTTATAAGTATCCGAAGGCAATGTATAAAAGTAATATATAAGATAACCTGTATTTCAAAGCTATGAAACTGTAGCATAAAATAGATAGTTCAAATACCTGTATTTCCATCATAGTAAAACCCAGAAGCAGCATCGTAATAATAACCAGATGCTTCATCCCATACAAATCCAGATTGGGGGGCCCCTTGCCCTGCTACTTGACTGCCTTGTTCTTGAGCACCACTCGACGATTTCTCATCTGGATTGTATTCTTTTGGTGTCCAACCAACTGCATCATACTGAAAGATATATGCAATACATGAAACAGAATATATAGACAAAAACACAAAAATACATCATTACAGCGCCAGAAGCATTTGGATACATGTTCTCGGGGTAATTGATCATAAACTCGTGCAACATTGCAATCGAAATGGAATGTACTTTTATGTATTGAACTTATGGAGTAAAAGTCAAAGCAAACCTGCTGAGCAAATGCTGCCGCTTCAATAGCTGCTGTTGCAAGACTGCTGGACTGAGAAGCTCCAGGTCCAGCAGACCCTGGCCCCATGGTGCTTTTAGCATATGCAACTCGAAGAATTTGGCCATTTTTCTCCAAAGCAGTACCATTAGTAACTTCAAGAGCCTTTGTGGCATCCTCCACCTACGAAAAAAGTACAACATAGTAAAAAAGTCCATGACCACAGATCAAGTCATCAAGCATATGCTTTCGTGAAAACAATGACTATCAGAGCCATGTTATGGGAGATTAAGCACCAATTCTATCTGACATATTCTCAACTTCACTACCAGTTAAATATTGGTGTTATACCGAAAAGAAATGAACGAACGCAAAACCCCTCGATACATGAGTGAATTTGTCACGAACAAGACGCAAATCCTGCAAAGAAGAATTTGTGTTATCATGAATCCCTACAAAAGCACATATGCAAACATAAAGGGTTACATGTTGCACCTTGATCGGAGCATGTTTAGCAAATTCATAACGAAGCATGTCCTCGTCTGCATTCTCATCCAACCCACGAACAACAAGGACATGTGTAGGACCTGCAATACAATATGTTAACGTTAAAATTTAAATTCTTCTGACCGTAAGAAGATCCCCATTCCCAAAACAGATATGGTGCTCGAGTAAAGGTAAACTCACCACTTTCTCCTTTCTTTCCAGGAACATGCGATGCCATATCAG
This sequence comes from Craterostigma plantagineum, assembly GCA_027422505.1. Classification (NCBI taxonomy): domain Eukaryota; kingdom Viridiplantae; phylum Streptophyta; class Magnoliopsida; order Lamiales; family Linderniaceae; genus Craterostigma; species Craterostigma plantagineum. The sequence goes on along the minus strand of JAPQWV010001422.1, from coordinate 57,492 downwards.
CTGGTGGAGCGTCTTCTGTTTTTGGCTCATTACACTTGAAAAGTGAAAAATAACTTAGCAAATAATCAATGACCCTTCACTGAACATCCTCTTGCAATTTCTAACATTTTAGTTAATCGGCTACAAAAGTATTTAGCACCTTTGTTAAATAATTGTTAAACTGATTGAGAAGTAGAAGGAAAATATTTAGCACCTGTAAACACATTTTTCTCCGAGCAAAATTGTTATAGCCACAGATGAGACACATCCAGTCAGCTGGAACCATGATACTTCTGTAGCTTCCATGTCCAGGTCTAGACGCAGTATCTGCCCCAAAAGATCCGCTAGCTCCTGTTGGTTACTACTTCACAAGAAAATACCGAAATTCATTTAATAACATGGGATTGAAGAAAAATAGGCAAGACAATAAAGAGGTACCATACCTATACTCGAAGAAGAGCTTCCTTCCGTCAAGAAGAAGACCTTCTTGTCCTAGATTCTCCATCATTGCCTGTGCAGATTCCTGATTTACAAGATGACATCCACAGTATGTAAGAAAATACGAACGTACATCATGTGTAAATCCCACAAGACAACATTCATACCACGGAAGGAAAATCGATGAAAGCAAATCCACGGGAGAATCCGGAATTTCGTTCTTTTATAATGCGGACATTACGAAGTGGCCCCCATTCACTCTGAAGATTGGAAAGAAGAAGAAAAAAAGTCATTACAAATGGTCGATGCGGGATCTATCAACAAAATAGAAAAAAGTAAAATATATATGCTGAAATGGCATACAAGAATCCGGTATAAATCATCTTCGGTTGTCTTATGAGAAAGACCCTTCACCAAAACCGTAGCTGTAGGAACCTGCAAAGACTTCAAATCGTTATCATGATGAATCAGAAAAGAAATCACCGCACATAACACGCAACAGAAGCGAATCATACTGAATAACGGTCGTGGTGCCAATCTTCGTGATCTCTTCGTCTTTCATATCGGTTATCATCATAACTGCCCTCCCTATGACCTCTACCATGGCTGCGACCTCTAGGAGACCTTGACCTTGTGCGATCATCACGGCTACGAGAAAGAGAACGTGAAGGAGAATGCCGGCGGCGTCTATAAGGACTTTCTTCTTTTTCACTACTCAAGCCTCTTTTGTCCAAATCACGGTCTCTAGATTCACGCCTTCTCAAATTACCATCCCTTCTACTGCCTCTATCATAGTCAGCATCATAACTCTGCCTTTCATAGTCATAATCCCTATCACGGCTATCCTCTCGGCGAGTTCTGTAGTCATAATCATGTAACCATAATCCTCATATTCATGTGGTTCATATCTAGAAGGCCTGTCGAAATCATTATAACATGGTTAACAAAGGTAATTTGGGTTACACAGCCATTCCCTAACTCTACAAAATGCAATAGATTATATTATGAAAACTTCATACATCTTCCCATTATGCGTATAATACCTTTCATGTGAGTAATCTTCTTCATAGCTTCTCCTCCTTGTTTGAGGCCACATAACAACAGATGATGGAGGTGCCGGATAATTATCCGTTTCCAACATATTCCGATGAAAGGAACCTCTCGGGTAGGTATTATCCCTTGAGATCCTTTCACCAATATACCGCCTATCATCATATGACCCATCATCCCTGACAAAGCAATGTGAGGGGGCACAGGTTATGTCAAGGAAAAGGATAACTAGAAGTTAAGCGTGAAAATGAAAATCAAAGAGTTATTCGGCTCAAATACAATATAAGATCTCTTTACATAAGCATACTTAATAATACTTATTAAATATAAGGACATTGGGTTCCACTGATTACTCTTGCCTATAATAATCACCAGGCACTTACCGAAAGTTGGAATTATGCACGGCCCCATACCCTTCCAAAGCCTGTGATTCAAGAGAATAAGCTGTGTCAGCATGAAATCATGGTAAACACAGGCAAACGATTCCACATCCTCACTGTCCAATGGCATCATCGCTAGAGCATAATTTCTTGTATTTCACCCCATATATGTGATTAAAAGGAAACCACAATTACGCTGTTATTTTCCCATCCTTGACGAAGACCATAACGACCATGATCCATCCTCCCACAAGTGATCAAGCTATTTCAAGTAAGAGATCTTGAGATACTCAGAAGTTGCAGAAGCAAGATGAGTCAGATAATTCCTGTAACCGACCAAGAAGTATAGTTAAACCAGGAGTAGCGCAGACAATTCTCAACAATCCCTACCACTGCCTTCTCAAACCCAATAAGCTCCATTAGAATAATAGAGCACAAGACCCTCCAAACAAAAGGAAATCAGTGCTGTAGAATCACAAATAAAACAAATATCACCCTCACAAAAGGCAGGAAATCTCTCATCCGGCAAACAGAAATAGATCCTGCCGCGATATATAACCAAAAAAGCGATCTACAAAAAGGTAAAAGTAACCAGCTCTTGACGTCTGGCGTCCCAACAATAACAAGGCGGGCAGTGTGGTTCACTGGTCAAAACATGGATGAAGGTTTCCAAAGGAATTGATTAGAGTAGTCCACATTTCCCCAACGGAAACAACAGAGAAGTGCCAATTACATAAACTCGTCAGCACCTCATTACCTTTCAGGTCATGAGCTAAAAGTACATAACTAAATACCTATTCTCTACAACCAAGCAACTTTAGAATCGGAACTTCCTCAAAGGACAAATACTACGCAAATACCTGAAAATAATCGCGAAACAGCAAAACAATGGAAATCGAGAACTTTCAATCTCAAAATATGAGTACCTGGGAAATTAGCAATATACCTAGAAAATCCTGAGTTTCACGAATTATTGGTTAGCAATTGCATAGCGAAAGAGCGAGACCAGAATTGTATTGTAAGGCTTCGAAGTCTAACTAACCCTACACCAATCTGTATTCAATATTGATCTTCAAGCAAGAGAGTAGTTATTGGGCTACTGATTGATATTTGGGCTTTTTTGGTTGCATTCGACGGCCCATTAAGCCCAATAAAAGAGCAAAGAGGTAACGTGCTATTTTTTCTTTTCGGAAACGGTAGTTGTAAAGTATTTTTTATTTCTTCCATTGCCTACCTTTTTGCTAAGATCATTCCAATAGAAAATGCATTCTCAAAATTAAATTTATTTTCAAACTCAAAAAATATTCTCTTCCACGCCTATTTTTACAAAATTTCAATAATATCCAACCGTTAAACTCATTCTCAAACTCAAAAGAATATTCATATAGTATTCTCACACCAATTTTCACAAAATTTCAATAATATTCACATATTTTACAACTTTACAAATTAGACTACATATATTATTTTAGTAATGATCCAGAAACAAATTATTAATAAAACTTTAGTTTATTAATATAAAAGCATAGAAAAATGTTACACGACAATTAGATAGCACGGGGAAAAAACACAATTCGAGATGTATACAAAAACTAGAAATGATGGAGATGTATACAAAAAAATATCGTACAAACTTATAAGGACTTTTATGAAATTTAAAACAAATGATGGATTATTGTATTTTAAAAACTAGAAACGCATATCGCTTTTTCATATATGCGGTTTTTAGGAGGGAGAAATAGAAATCTCAATTGGGTTTGATTTTTGGATTCGATTGGAATAATTTTAGGAAACTTTTGGGTTTTGCAGTTCGGTTGGAGATGCTCTAACGATGCCCAGCATTGAAATAAGTATCATTATGATACAATTAATAAAACGTAATTCTCATTGAAGGTTTTAATTTAAAAGTGCTAATATTGGGTTCTAAATGTTGCTTTATTGCACTTTACAACACCAAAGTGAAAACTTTCCAAAGTTTGGGATCTTCAGAAATATCACTCTGGGCTGTGAAGGGTTCTCAAGGAGTACGGCGTCGAAAAATCTTGGACTAGATCAGTTTGCATAACAATTTCATAACATCGGTAAAAAAGTTGATAATGCAATACTCTATAAACAATAATCAACCTTATTTAATTTTTTTCAAAAAAAAAAATCTCCAACTTTTTTTTTCGGCGTATCATGCGACTACATTACTTGCACGTGGCGACCAAAACCCTTCTGGGCGGAAGCGAAGGCCTTCGAGCGTGGAGAAGGGAAAAGTTGTCGAGGAACAAAACGTCGCCCTTTCGCCACTTGAATTGTATGCTCTCTTCTTCGATGATCTCTCCGCACCTCTTAACGAAGCTCTCGGGGATTTCGGTGCCATCCAACATGGTCGCAGAGCTCAACTCTTTTCCGTGCATTCCGACGATTGTGTTGAACCAAACTCGGCGTCCTTTCCTTCCGTCGAAAACCCTAGTCAGGCGTCTCGGAGCGAGGATCAACTTTGCCGAACCGTTCGGTAGCCATTCGATGTCCATCCCCACGGCCTTCGCCCTATAAGATAAGTACGATAATGAAATAAAAAGAGAAGAAGAATAATAGGGCTTAGTTAAAGATATGACAACAATATCGTGACTCTTATTTAGCAACTCGAAATGCCTCCACTCAGTCGACTATTTAGATTATAATCTTGGGGTCAGATAGGAATGTCTCATTTCTCAGCCAACAACAATAGTCAAGGTCTCTAGTGGATTTGAACCCATACTTCTCATCTTCGAAATGTATCAGGTCAAACCACGGGATCATGCCATTGTGGACAACAATATCAGTACTGAAATCGGGTGTAATTCGAATTGATGAGAGTAGCCCGAACTTGCCCGACCCGAAAATACAAAGGATTTCTGAGTTAACACTATCCAATCCGAACCCAAAAACCCTAAACCTAAAACTCAGTTCGGGTGACTCGATTTGTGTTAAGTTTTGACCTTCCCCTAATCCAAATTATTATCAATTTTAATATGCCCCTTAAGAATTGTCCTCCTAATTTGTATCAATCATCAGTTTTTAGATGATGAAACACTCAAAGCTTAATTAAATTTGGGATGCATGAAATTTAACCTAAGGATCATATTATACCTTATCTCGACTTCTTTGCGATCTGACGTTCCGAAGGCCTGCTGCCAACCACGGCCTCTCATGACGCCATGTCATTATCGAGGGCCGTAAAAGTGTACCTCAATCCCTTCATTTCCATCTCCTCGACGAGCTCGGGAAATTCGTCTAGCACGCGCTCCGTCACTCGAAAACTAGGAACAAAAGGCGTTTCCCCGCCTTCTGGCGGAGGTATATCGCAAAAAAGAATAACCGTCCTCGGATATTCTTTGATCTTGGGCACATAAAAAAAGCCCCAAAAAAATGAAAAAATAAAGAAATAAATATGAGAAAGTAAGATATATACGACGATTCATTACCAAGACCATCTCATGGTGAAAGTATATGAATTCGGACAATGGACCCTCGTTGGCCGTCCAAACCCTCTTGTAAACGTGGGTACGTAAGGCGGGACCCACGTAGAGTATTTCCTCCCATTTGAACGTCTCGACGATTTCGTTGAAGTCCTCGGCGCATTTTACGTCGAAGCCTCTGAGGAGGACCGCACTGTTCTTCACCATCAGTCGCACGAACCAGTCTTTGTTTTCTGATAGAGCGTGCAATAACGAGGCGATATCGTTGTTTTTTTCGATGGAAGGGTTTAGTACTAAGGGCATCATTTCTCCGTCGATTAGCTTTTCGCCTTCGCACTTTCCGACTTTGAAAAACTCGCAAGAAAACTCCATTTCGCCTAAGAAGATTAGGTTTTTGATTAATTCTAGGGTTTGATGATGACCACGTAATGTTCTTCACTTGTACTATTTATAGGTTGGTGGTGCAAATCCATGAACCTTGAGATTCTCTCTCTCTCTCTCTCTCTCTCTCTCTCTCTCTCTCTCTCTCTCTCTCTCTCTCTCTCTCTCTCTCTCTCTCTCTCTTAAAACTAAGATTCTTTGGTACGGGCGATTAGTGCAAAGAGGATCAACATTTTATTGCATAATGATAAGATTCAAGCGTTGTTTCTTGTTGCCAGCTTACAGAATGCGACATTTTGTTTTCTATTTTATTTAATAATTCTGCCATTTTTTTGTTGTGGATTTTATTGAACTAATGAATGCTTTATAACATCGTATCATTTGATCTTGGGACTAGATTTCCTCCTAATGTCCAAAAGGAAGAAGTGAATAATATAAAAATAAATATGGTTAGTTGATTCGAATATATAATCTCCATTTGAAGATGTGATTATACGACACGATACTTAGGAGACGTTGTAACTATTATTATACAAATTAAAATAATCTTTGGAATTGACATCAAGTTTTAAGTTGGAACCACTTAGTATTGCAAAACAATGTCTAAGTAGTAGCTACTCAACAATGTTCGCAGTTCGCACAGTTGTTAAATTTCTGGAAAAAAAATAAATAAGAACTCTCAACCTATAGAAGTTATCGCCCCGTTTTTTAATTAAATTCAATAGTCGCTACTATTATTGTCTTTTACACATTTTTTTGTAATGCAATAATGACTAGTGGTTACTGGTTGGTAGTTAGATGACAATATTCCAAATTTCATGAAATGGTAATGGACATAGGTAAAAGATGAACAATTTCCTATTATTTTTTGACAAAGCTTGAACCAAACTGGCATTAATTTTTCTTTTCTTTTTTTTTTTTCCATGTCACGAGGTATTTCCTTACAACGCTACTGTAGACTGTGTCAAATTCAAACAGAATACTCAAAGAGTTCAGGTAAATTCTAACATATGACCTCATTCTAGAGATGTCATGACTCGACCACTTGACTATCCTTTGGACCAGCTCTCATTTCTTCTTTCCTTTTCACTTAAAGCTTTATTTGGAGTGATCCACATTAATCCTTTAGTAATTTTTGATTGAGAAGTGTGATTAGTACAAATATTTTATCAATATATGCATATAGGGATTTTGATGTAATCATTCTCTTATAACCTTTGAATGTCTTGCAAATTTCCTAATGACTTAAATTGGGCTTTGTTAGTATAGTTGGGCCTTCACTGCTAAACTTGGCCCATTAACTACTTCAAACAAAAAAACAAAGACTCAAAATCGTTTGATCTCAAGAAAAAGAGCAAATCATTTCCAAGTTTCCAACTACCAATGGCTACCTATGCCCACCTCAGAAATTTGTAAATGGCAGCAAGAATGATCAGTCAAGTATAGATTTCGAAGAAGAAATCCCAAAAAGAGGAGCTCTCAAGTGCCATCTTTCGCACCATGTCTGCCTTCGAAGACCTTAATTCGGTCGCACTACCGTTTCAGTTTCAGTTTTTCGGCTAGAGCCTTCAACTGTAAACCCAGAGAAAACTGTCGATTTTCACCATCAGCTACAGTTGCAGAGGACGATTAAGCTCTTGATTTTGCTTGGGATTCTTGGGATAAGAATGTCGCTAATGAGCATAATGGTTGGAGCATAGTGGAATCAGCTCCTACGCCAGTTAATAAGATGGGTACAGTGAGATTTGCGAGGTCGTAATTCCAGTTGTTGCAGAATTTCGAGTGCTGATTCTGATATGTGTTTTGATATTCGAAGGTTCGAGTACAGTTCAATTGATTGGCATGGGAGCTTCACTTGCAGCGTTTGTTGGCTTGCTCGCTTATTTTGCTCTTTCAACTAAAGGTTAGTGTCTCTTCTTGTTACAAAATGTGGCGATTTCTTGATAGGCGTTGAGTACAAACAATCAATACCTTAATGGTTTAAGAATCGTTATATATGGCGAATCTTTTATCAGGTTTTCGATACCTTCGTTGCTTCATAGAAAAATGTTGAAAGCGATGAAGTCAGCCATGATACATTGGATGAGGATGCTGAAGAAAATCTCATCATTGGTTTTGGTAATTTGATTCTTCGGATTTTCGATCAGATTCTTTACAATGAGGTTTCGAGTTTGTTTTTTCGTTTTTTGCTTCTTTATTTAGAGACAAGCTCGGTGATTGTAAAAGAAGAGAAGCTTGGGCGTATTGTGGTGCCATTCGTGGTAGATTCTGCTCAACAAGAAGCTATTTTAGCAATAAAGAAACTCAAGGTCTGATTTTGGTATAAATGATATTGCAATTTCCGTCATTATCTGATTGATTTGCGTGATAAAGGCTGTTTATCACAAAACAATTGATCTTGAGTATGAAAAATGATAATGATCTTATGCCTGCACTGGCCAAGAAAGAATTCATGGTTATTTCAGTCAGGTAAAAGAAAGTGTCCCCTATTTAAGTTCTCATCCCTTGAAGGATAAGCATTCATTAGCTGTTCTATTTTTTTCCCCTTGGTTTAGTTTAACCTTACTCCTTCAGTTTATCTCAGTTTACGATGTACAGGTAATTGAGGATGATTCTAGAGCAGATGAGCTTTGCACAAGAAGGGAATATGCTCGATGGTTAGTTCGTGCAAACTCACAACTAGAAAGGTACTTAACTAACTTCCATTACATTTGTTCACATTTCCATTGATTCTTGCTTGCTCAACCCAATGTATTCATCTAAGCTTACTTATCAGAAGTAGAAAACATCGCATAATTTCATCTGCTGCACTTTCTGGCTCTACAATTCCCGCATTCGAGGACGTCCAAGTCGCAGACCCCGATTTCGATTGTATCCAACGTAAAAGTTTTTAATACGTTTGATTAATAATTGTTTTATTTAATTCCAAAGGCTTTAGATTTTGTATGGTTGACCTGTATTTCAGCTCTTGCCGAGGGAGGTATTGTGGAAAGCAAACTGTCGAATGGAATTGTTGATTTTACTCCCGAGAGGTATTAAAGTGCCCAGAAATTCTATTCAGCTTCCTAATTAACGTAACTTCTAAATTTAATCGTTCTCTTCTAACCGTCGCAATCCCGCCAAGATTTGATCAGTTGGAAATCTAAAGTAGAATACGAAGTTGTCCCGGGATTCAGTGAAGAGGTAATCCAACTTTGTTCATTGAAATAGTTACAAAAAGTGGTCCTTGGTGTTTATTTTTCCCTCTAAAAAACATGAATTTTCTTTCAGTTCAGACGTCAAGGAAGAACGTGGGGTTTCTCGACGTTGAGGAGATATCCTCGGACTTCTGATCGATATCTTTGCAGGTATCCTCGCCGGTGAAAAAAGTAGTACCAGGGGCGTTTTCGGTTATTCCACGGCTCTTACGCAAGTCGTTATTTGTCTGCAAAACGCCCAATCAAAATAACGATTCTTTCTCGGGACAGAGCAAGCGCTTGCAAACCTAATAAAAGAAGTTGTTTCTGAGCTCCTCGAGAGAGGAGACGTAAAGAAGCCTGGGAAATCAAGTTTGAAGAGGTTAGAATCTGTGGGTTAGAAGTCGAAAAAAACTACAGTTGGTCTCTAAACGACTTGGAAATCGAAAAATCTGCTAGAGAAAATGCATTAGCTATAATGATTAAACAGAAGGCAGCTTTAGATTGTCAGAAGCAGTTGCTGTCTAGCTTAAGGCGAGAAAGCAACTTGATACGTCAGAGAAACTCGCCCTTGAGAGGGATAGGTTTATCGAAGAGCTGAGCTATTTGCAAGATATGGGTCGAAATTTACGTGCTGAGTATGAAGGGCTTGTCGATAGAAAATCGTTTCTTGAGGCTGAGGTTGAAGCATTACGGATAGTAAGGTAAGTACAGGGTTGTTCTTACGTTGTCGATATATGTATGTTATTCTTGATTTTATACTGTAAAAGCTGATGGAGACATTGAATGTCATAGATCATGGTTTTGGAAGAAGCAAGAAAAAGCCAGGAACGATCTTAATCTGTATTATCACTAGGGATAGAACAAAAGCCAGTTTGATCATACTCTCAAGAACAGCAGTGGAGTTTGAGAAAGAATGGAATTTATGCGATTTGCGAATTGACCTGAGATTTGTTGAGAATTGCAAAAAGGCACCCAAAATTCTTTTTCGTGTACGGTGAATTGATGAGGGCCTTCAACTGTTCGATGTTTCATATCTTACTCCATGACATTATCTCACGATCCTTGATTATCTTCAATAAAATTCAGTTGCATGCAAAATAATATTGAGTAGGAATCAGATAATCGTGTTTTTTCTGTAGCAAAGTACAATCTGATCGTAGTTAAATTATAATGGAACTGATGAATCAAATAAATTAAGTAACCCTTTAACCCTTTCCAGCTCTTTTGGTATACACTGATCGAATAATAATGCAATCCACTTTCAATTCCTGCCTTCAAAGATGTCTTGAAGGTTCGACTCTTGAAAAACATGAGATCTACTTTTGAAATCGGTTGTTCGCCTTAATATATTAAACATGGTAGCTAGAGATTTATGATATCGGTCAATCATAGCAAGTATAATAGAGTTTCCTCATCATCAATATTTCAAAACAGTTGAACTCCTAAATAATGAATGACATACAGCAAATACATGGCACTCATTTAAAATCGTGCTGATAAAATAACAGTACGTAGATCAGTACTCTACACATACCTGATATGAGAAAAGAGTCGAAGTTCTTGAAAATCACCGCAAATCGGTTATTGTCGAGTGATTCGAGTTAGGGTTTTCAGCCATATTGAAAACTGTTCGTCTTCTCAGCGTTGAACACATCCCAGTTCTCCGTGTTTAAATCTGAGTACCCCAAAACAGCAGAATTCGAACTGCGAAAAATGTCTGAATAAGGGCAGGACGACGGCGATGAACTAATCTTGATACCGAGCATGTCCTCAAGTGTTCCAACGTCTTCTGATGAAAGCCCTTTTCTTCAATCGTAGCCATGGATTCTTGATAGTGATCTTCTTCACCTTCAGACAATAACGACCCTACTTTCGATTGAAGGTGAGTCTCATTAGGGTTTGATAATTTGAGCCCTTTATGATCTGAGCACTCACTGAAGCTTTTGATCATCATTTTCTGCATCGTTCTACATCTCGCCCTTTCCCTCGCTCTTTCTCTCGATTCCCTTGCCTGATTATTATTAGGTTTACTCTCGACATTTGAGTACACCGATGTCGAAATCATATCTTTTTCGCTCGATTTGATCATTTCAGACACAGCTTCGCACTCTGAAAGAAATAGGGATTCGCTCTTCGCATTATGTGCACCTGCTTGTGGATGATCTTTTGCAAGATTGGCTATTGCATCCTTGGACTTGTCGAAGAGCCACTCGATAGTTTTGCTAGCTTTATCGTATCCCAATACGTCTTGGAGATCGAAAAATTTGCGCGCAGCTTGAAGGGATAGCCTCATTCTTCGATCTCTGATCCCTTGAGCAGTGCATATTTTGCTGTGTCGATCTTTCTTCCCGGGCCTCCGACGTGGAACTGCACCAAGAATAGTACCCTTCTCTCGAACGATTGTCCCTTTGCTACGATTAGGGTTTGAATTACTTCCTCGATTAGGGTTTGAGCTACTTCCTCGAACTGCGCTTTTTGGTTGCGCTTTGGCGAACGAATCGATGCTTGGAGTAATTTGGAAATTGTTCTCTGAGTTGGGTTCGCGGAGGATTATTTCATGGCTCATCGATGGAAGTTCGTCGAAGAACGGCGAAGAGAAGTTTGAGAAGGAATAGTTTGGGTTCACATGATCGGTGAGGAAACTGTCCAATTGCGTTTTAAACGTCGAATCGAAAGGAGTGAGGTCGTCATCGAATGAAGGTAACATGATATGTTTTCTTCCTGGTAGTGTATTAAGCTATTGATTGAAGCTTTAATGGCGTGAGATGGTCTAGTTGGTGCGGAGAGAGAGAGAGAGAGAGAGAGAGAGAGAGAGAGAGAGAGAGAGAGAGAGAGAGAGAGAGAGAGAGAGAGAGAGAGAGAGAGAGAGAGAGAAGAGAGAGAGAGAGAGAGAGAGAGAGAGAGAGAGAGAGAGAGATATTTTGCTGGGAGATTGTGAAATAGCTCCAATAACACAAACCCTTGGAAGGCAAATGAACTCTTTAAAGTGGCGCAAAGGAAGAATTCCACCTTTTCTCTCGAGTAGTTATGTAAAAAAAGTGTTTGTCTCGTGTTAAAAGAATTACGTACGAGAAAATGTTTGCGAAAAAATACGGGGAGAACAACATTTGTAGTCTCCGATGTTTGGGGCATGGACATTTTCGGTCCCCCATGTTCAGGGGTGCCAACTATTAGTCCCCAATCTTACCTATTTTGGGTCATTTTGGTCCTTCGATTAATTTAACAGATGAGCGCATGATCTCCTTTAACTTGACTTAACACCTCATGAATCATCTTCTTCAACTAAAACGCACGTGAGCATCAATCATTACGTATCACACATTTAACTCATCATTTTCAGGGTTATCGATCGTTTCCTAAATGTGATGTATAATGATGCTCATGTTCGTTTAAATCGAAGATGTGTTATGGGGTTTTACCCCGAGTAAAAGGAGATCATGAGTTTTCACGTATTAAATTTCGTCTAAATTAGCGACTAAATTAATCGATGGACCAAAACCATCCAAAATTAGTAACATTGGCGACTAACAGTGGCACCCCGGAACATGGGGGTCCAAAAACGCGCCCATGCCTCAAACATTGGAGACTAAAAGCATCATTCGCTCCGAAAATACACAACTTACTTCATACTCAAATTTAATGATTTTTTTCATGTCAACAATTGGTAGATAATTAAAGATGATTATTAAAAGTAATATTTATTAAAAGTATCGAAATTACTTAACATGACAATTGAAATACATTGAAATACACGTCGTACAAATAAAATATAGATACTTATTAAATCTCGGACTTAATGTATTCCTCCCATAAATGATAAAATATAGATATAAAAAATATTACTCAAATAAGTGTCAAGGTTAAAATAATTATGTATTATATCAATATAATCGTAGTATACACTTTAATATATTTTCTATATGTTTGATTTAATAAGTCAATACAAGTAAAGGGCTTATCTACAATTTAAAACATCAAACTCATTTTTGCGTTCAGACGCAAATTTGCATTCGAAACAGGAGAGAGAAGGTAAAAAGCACATTTTGCGTTTGCATTTGCAGTACTATGGAGCAGTTTTACTGCATTTTTGCATTTGCGTTTTGCGGTACTATGGAGATGGTCTAAGTCATCTACATTTATGTCTATCTATTTATTAAGGAAGGGTTAATTGCTATTAGGTGGGTCAATTTTATGTCATTTACCAATTTTAAGAATGAAATTAACATTTATATATTAATTAAAATACTGTTATATTAGATATGGCACCATAATTTGTCTTTAAATACGAAAAAATTAAAATTATTTAAATCATATTCAAACATTTATTTAATATTTTTTCTATAGTAACAAATGCGTCGGTGCTTCTACTAGAAATTATAGGGATCTTCACACATAAATACCCCCTGTAAAAAAAACTTGTAATTTAGTATCATGGCAGGATTTTTTATATATAGATACGCAATTTTTTTGCAGATAGGTACCGATCTGCCGCAGGTACGCCATACAACACATTCGGGTACCCTATATCAACACATTTGGTACCTTATATAATAGAAAATGATATGCGTATTAGCACATTTAGGTACGCCTTATTTAAAACATAGGTACGTCGGACGAATTTAAGTACCCTATATCACATGTTATGATACGCCGTGTATGTATGTGCATATGTCCGAAAATTATGTAAGATTTTGTTTATCGTTTATTTTTTTCGCCATCTATATTTTACCGGTATTCAACGACAAGGACAAGGTCAGAAATTCCCTACTACAACAAAACGAAAACAATGATTAAAAAAAAAATAAAAGATGATCATGAAATCATCAAAGAACTCGTCTCCATCAATAAACAATCACAACCCCAGATAACCCACTGCAGATTTCCCCAAAACGCTCGCAAACTCGGCGAAGCTGATGACGCCGTCGCCGTCGCCGTCAGCCTCCCTCATCATCTCACTCAGCTACTTGTAAGTCAGTGGGTGGCCCATCTTCGCCATCTGTCCGGCGAGCTCGGCGGCGGTGATGTAGCCGTTGCCGTCCCTATCGAACGATCGGAAACCTCCATGAGTCGGCCGTGGTTGACCAGCACCTCCTCGTCGACGCCGTCGCCGGCCAAGATGGCTCCGACGAGCTCGTCGAACTCTATGGAGCCGTTGCCGTTGGAGTCCATGTTCGCCAGCAGCGCGTGGATTTGGTCGCCGGTGGGTCGGAGGCCGAGGGAGCGGAGGAGGGCGGCGAGCTCGAGGTGGGTTAGGCTGCCGTCGCCGTCCATGTCGAAACGGTCGAAGATTTCTTTTAGCTGTTTGGTTTGGTCCGATTGGATCTTAGCCTTAGCCATTGTTTAGGAGAAAAAGGAAAAGGAAATAAGAGAAGTATTGATTTGATTGTTTGAGTTTTGATTTGATCGATGGTTTAAGTTCGAGTTAGGACAGTTTTTGACGTTGTACTTGTTTTTATGATAGAGAGCGATGGACCTTGGATAGTCTAAAAAGTAGAAAGTGAACATGGGATTTATTTATTGAATATGTTGATGTTGATTTGTATTGGAAAATATTAGTTGTTACTACCTTGTTTTTAACTTTCTATTAGATGATCGTTGAAGTTTTGTATGATTTGGGCGGCGGTGGCTGCTAAACAAATATGATCATTTTTAAAATGGCTTTTTAGAATATGTACTCTTATTTGTACTATTATACTAAGGTGAGAGGTTGGTGTTAAGTATTAACTACTAATTTGGTCGGTAAAATATTTGTAATTTAACCTCTTTATTTCTAATTTCATTAATTAAATAATTATCACAATTAATCCTTCTTTTTAGTTATATACTTATACCCCTAATCATTATTTTCCTTAAATATATAAAATTATATTTCATCTACTAAACAAAAATTATAAATTTCAAAATTAAAATTAAAACAATTATATTTTAAGCACACGCATAGAAGATGCATATTGTACTAGTGCATACGGAGGATGTAAGCCATCGAAGCGGTCTGTCAAAATGTGATATAAATCTTACGTAAAGAGTATATGGTAAATATAAATTGTCAATCAATTATCTGTCAATTTGATAAGTGATTTACGACTAGGCTTAATAATTTATTTTAGAACAAGTTTACGTTAAATTAGTTTATTTTTTAAATTACTTAATTTAATAATATAAAATATTTAAAATAAAAAAATACTTAGATGTGAGTATTCACTAATTTGCCCCAATATCATGTTTTCGTTTTTCTCTTCGAGCAACTTATTTTCACAAGAATATGATTGGAAAAAAAAACCATAAATGGATCAATCCTTCCTAACAACCTCAACAAGTCCTTTGTCCCATTTGATTTACAAAATTCTAAATAAAAAGAAAGAAAATAAAATGCGGGGGGCCGGCCCGATTCCACCCAAAAGAAACTTTACAAAACTCAAAACCCAAGAATTATGAAAAGAAAAGGGGAAAAAAAAGAACATTTATCTCCCTTACGCTCAAAAGCTTAAAATCAAGATTCTTGCATCACTGTCTACGACTACTACTATTTACCGCACGTTCTCCGCCGATGTAACTATCTCGGAAAAACGAATCCATGGAGAAATCGCCGTTGTTACGATTCACCATCTTCTGAAAAACTCGAACATGCGTCGAAGGCGCATGGTCGTAAACGTCGCTCTCTCCTAATCTCATGCCGTTCGTTAAATCCGAGGTAGACATCGTATCGAAAGCCCTTACAACCTTTCGTGAGAAAAAAGAAAAAAGACATTCAACCAAGAACGATGAACGTACAAATTAGGTTCTGTTGCACGCTTTTTCACTCGAAACAACCACATAATCGCCTCTTTATTGCGAAAAAAGTCAACCTGGTTTGTAACTATTAAACAGATGGTTTTTCATCCCAAAATCAATTGGTGATATGTGATGAGATTTGATCATTTTGATTATATATCAACCAAGAAAAAAAGATTCAACAAAGAATGATGAACTATATATCAAATTAGGTTCTCTTGCACGCTTTTTCGCTCCAAATAACAACATAATCGCCTGTTTGTTGCTGTTAAATTGAGGGTTTTCATCCTACAGCCAATTGGTGTGGGATGAGATCTGATCATTTTGATTATATATTGAGGAGTCATGTGGATCTAGTTTACTGATGCGGGACAAATAATCTCAACCATAAGCTTTTAAGGATGTAATAATGCTCGTCGAATTCAAAAATGATAAAAGCAGGAGTATTTTTTTACCTGTCCCATCGTGGGCCGCCTTGAAGAAGAATGGCGCACGCAAGCCGCGGCGGCTTCGATCATTCGAAACATTTCGCCTTCGTCGTAGTTTCCGTTTAGTCTTTGATCGGCCAACTTTACGAATTCATGCGTTTCTAGGGCTTCGCTTAGTATAGGGCGGGCCTTAAAAAAATCGAACGATTACTTAGAGAAAAAAGGCGTTATAGCGCTACGATTGAATATATATTCGCAATGAAAAACTAAATCTTTTTGCTTTTATATACTCGCTCACCCATTCGACTAAGCTCTCGTCGCCCAACGGTTCAGACGTGTCTAAAGGTTTACGCCCAGTGATCAACTCCAAAAGCACGACCCCGAAAGAAAATACGTCCGATTTTTCGGTTAATTTTCCGCTCGATGCATACTCTGGCGCCATATATCTAAAAAGGTGAATAACATAATGGAAAGTAAGTTCTGACATATAACCGAGTTTCAGAAAAAAATGCGACCCCACTAAATATATAAGTAACCCGAAAGTCCCCACAACGCGCGTCGTGACATGCGTGTTTGCGTCCATAGCTAATTTTGCAAGTCCAAATCAGAAACCTAAAAAAAAATCTTTTAAGTGCACTATGTATTAAAACTATGACGCGCAATAACATGGACAATTACCCGAGCTTCGAAGTTATTGTCCAAAAGTATGTTCGAAGTCTTGATGTCCCGATGGATGACACGCGGATGACCTGAAAAAGAAAAACAGAATAATCATTGCCCACACCGACCAATAAGAAAACAGAACACACAACAAACGAAGCTTACAGTCTTCGTGAAGGTAAGCCAACCCACGGGCCGACCCGATAGCAATCTTGACCCGCGTGGCCCAATTCAAAACGGGCCTACCTTCGCCATGTAGATGAAAGTACAAGTTATTATTCGGTACGTATTCATATACGAGTATTCTCCCCTCGTCGTATATGCAGTAGCCCACGAGCGAAACCAAGTGCCTATGGTGTATTCGGCTTATGATTTCGACCTCGGCCCTAAATTCGCGCTCGCCCTGGGATCCGCCGACCTTCAACTGCTTGACGGCGACTTCCTTACCGTCCGATAAAACGCCTTTGTACACCGAACCAAACCCGCCCTCGCCTAAGAGGTTAGTGTCTGAAAATCCATTCGTCGCGATGAGCAATTCGTCGTATGTAAACCACGACCGCGAATTCATCAGTCCGCCGGCGCCGCCTGGCGTTCTCGGCGTGGAGGCAATGTTGTTATTACTGTTGCCCGAGTCGTAAAAAGATGGCGTGCGCGCTTTTCTTGATTCTGATTCTGATGGGAAACGGGCGCATTAAGTTCTCAGTGCAATGCCTTAAATTGTAGTAAAAAGTGTTGTTTTTTTGTTCGATCATGGAGTTATCCTCGCTCGATCAGCTATGTACTTATGTTGCACACTTCGAGGATGGGACTAAGGGTGCGTTTGGTATGTGGAGAATAAATGAAAAGTGTAACGGTGACACACGAAACGCAACGTATAATGGTTCGATGCGTATCGTTGAACTTTTCATTTTCGTTTTTCGCACTGAATTCTGCATACCAGACACACCCTAAATCTCCAGGGATTGTCATTCACATAACACGATGGTCATGGTTTGAAACAATGACCTAAGGGATGAACGAAATGCGATCCCTTAAGCCATTAGGCGAACCCTGATGGGAGACGGCCCATTAAGTTTCTCAGTGTAATATGCCTAAGGGTGCGTGTTTGGTATAAGGATTTCGATGCAGAAAAGAAAAGGAAAAGCGTAATGCTAAGCACTCGTGGAGCAACGTACAGTGGTTCGATGTCGTAACATAGTTTTCTTTCGTCTTTACCAAGGCATGAATTCAGCATACCAAATGCACTATTTAATTATAGTAAAAATGTAAGAAAATGAGGGCTTTCTTTTTACCTATGTCTGAAGGAGAAGCGACAGCGGCTGGTAAGATGAGTCTTGCGCTTCGCCCGGCGGGCGATTTTTTCTTTCTTTTGTAAAGACAGCACGCTAATATCCCGAGAAACCCTAGAAAGAAAATTACGACGGCCACGGCGATGCCTATTGTGGTTCCACTACTATTGCCTCCGTTGCCACCAGGCTGTGAATTCTCCGGCGAGAACTTAGGCGGAGATAAGGATAGCGAAGGGGTGGTGGTGGTGGCGTTGGTATGAGAAGGTGGTGATAGGGCCGAGGGAGCCGGCGGCGGTGATGTGTTTAAAATGGGCGGTGGAGATGATCCCTGAGGAGGAGGAGGAGGAGGAGTCGCCGGAAAGTTCGCCGGAGGGGAAAGTTGTGGTGGTGCTGGTGGTGGTTGGGTGTTTGAAGGAGGAGTAGGCGGTGGCTGTGATGGTGGCGGTGGGTCGTTTGGAGGAGGTGGTTGGGGCGGCGCCGGAGAATTTCCGGTGGGCGGGAGGTGGCCGGCGGAGGTGGTGGTGGTGGGCTGGTTGGTGGTGAAGAAGAGGGTGGTGGTAATGGTGGTGGTTGTGGTTGGCTTTTGGGCGGCGGAGAGGAGGGTGGTGGTGGTGGTGGGTCGGACTGTGGTGGTGGTGGTGAGGTGGTGGGCGGTGGGTTGAAGGTGGTGGTGGTGGTGGAGAGAGAGAAGAGTTTGCCGGCGGCAGCGGTGGTGGAGATAGGGAGGAGTTGGCCGGAGAAGGTGGTGAGACTAGAGGTGGAGAAGCCATTGGTGGCGGCGGTGTGGTTGTGGCCGGCGGATTCTCCTGCGGCGGGGAGGCTGAGACTGAGGAATTCGGCGGCAATGCACCAGTGGACATATGAGAGTCAATCTAAGCTTCTTCGAAAAGCATTTCTGCAAAGAATCGAAGTGTTACCAAAACCAAAAAAAAAAAAAAAGAATTTCAACAAACGAAAGATACAAAATTGCACAAAAGATTTAATTTTTCCTGAGAATTTCACCAGCTAGCAAGCTTAAAAATCGATTCTTGAATCGAACCCAGAAATCCAAATTTCTCCCAAACTCACTTCAGAAAAAAAATAATTCCCAGAAAAAATCTATTTAATAGAACCGTACGAGCACCATACTAACACAAATAATCAACAGAAATCAAGGGAAAAAGAAAGAGAAGGGGACGAACCTTGGCCTTCCGTTACACATAATAAAGACGAAAGCTTTGCACGCCTTTTTCTAATTGAACGTCATAATCTACAAATCCCAAACATGCAAAAGCTATTGTAATGAAAAAGAGAGGTCCATCGATGCAATTAATCATCCCTCGATTCGATTATCCAATTTGATCTTGAATTATGGGTCGGCGAAAATTCTATTGTTGAAGCACTCACAAACGGTGATAGCGACGTTTTCTTGATAATTATGTTCTTTCTTACATAACTCCTTTGTTGTTGTTTGATGTCTAAGGTGGGTGGGGTGATGGTAAAAATAAATTATGATTTAATTATGTTTTTTGCATCATGCGGATGGATATTGTCAAGTTTGAGGTCAATTCCTGAGGCGTTACCTTTTGTTGAATGATTCGCAACGGTAGTGAAATATTATTAATTGCAACTGCACAATTTCTATTGGGATAAGATAACTATTAACTACTCCATGCCCTTGTGAAGGCCAATTTTATAATACAACTAAAGTTACTACATAATATATATTAAAGCCAATTTTTTGCTCTGTGGAGCTGAAACTTGAAGCATAGATGAACGGAGAAGAATCTTAAAAGGACACGTATAAAAAATAAAGTAACTTTATAACATATGGCAACAATGTCAGGGTAGATGGTTGATATCATTACATCCCACTAGCAAACTTTTGCTTCTAACTAAGTTTTTTGACACGAGTAATAACTATCTATAATTATTTTAAGTCCATTATACAACTTAATTAATGTTATAATATTATTTGATTAATATTATATTATGATTATTGTGATATATAATTATAGAGAGAAATATTTAGAGAGAGAAAGTATGAATAATTTCAATACTTTGGTGTGTTTTACAATACAACTCAAGGTGCCTATCTATAGGCCAATTATCAAATTACAAGCACAAAATAAAATATTACATTCTCATAGAATAATCGCAACTAATTTCTCATCTATCCCATTCTAATTTAACCACTCCACATCCACTCCAATATTTCATAATTATTCCAATTTTTTGTAATATTCTCCTTTGGATGTATATTCAGGAAGATGACTCCTTAAAACCTTATTAGGAAAACCATAGTTGGATAAAAACTTAGTGAAGGAAAAAGAGTACATAATTCCTTTATTACGCTTTCATATGTTGCCTCATTAAAAACCTTTACTGGGAAAACCACATGGAAAAAACCACAGCGAAGGAAAAAAGAGTGCAACGCGTCTTTGCTCCCCCTAGTGATATTACCATTTCAAATCTCGAAGTCTTCGAACGCCGATTGAATATATCAATTTTTAAAAATTATTGGGGGAAGTGCTTTCGTAAACAAATCTGCAAGATTTTCGCTAGATCGCACTTGTTGTACATTAGTATCCCCATTTTTCTCCAACTCGTGTGTAAAGAAAAATTTAAGAGAAATAAATTTTGTTCTGTCTCCTTAATATATTCTTCCTTTAATTGTGCAATACAAGCCGCATTATCTTCATATAAAATCGTTGGAAGCAACTTTTCAGACAATAGACCACAAGTATGTTATATATGCATAATAATCGATAGCAACCAAATACATTCTCGGCTAGCTTCATGAATTGCTAATATTTAAGCGTGATTAGATGGGGTAGCCGTTAAACTTTGTTTAACTGATCGCCATGAAATGGCAGTTCCTCCATATGTAAATAAATAACCCGTTTGCAATCGAGCATTATGTGGGTCGGATAAGAATCCAGCATCCACATACCCAATTAAATCTGCTTTCATCTCATTAGAGTAGAATAATCTCATATCGGTTGTTCCTTTAAGGTATCAAAATATTCTTTTAACTCTATTCCAATGTCTACGATTTGGCGAAGAACTGTATCTTGCCAATAAATTTACAGCAATGCTATATCAGGTCGCGTATGACTCGTAAGATACATTACCGCTCCAATAGCACTAAGATATGGTACTTCAGGATCAAGTAGCTCTCATCATTTTCACGTGGTCTGAATGGATCTTCATTCACGTCTAACTATCTGACAATCATAGGAGTATCTAATGGATGAGCTTTGTCCATGTAAAACCTTTTCTTACCTTTTTCGTATTAGTTTCTTGATGTACAAATATCCCATTCTTTAAGTATTCAATTTGCAGTCCGAGACAAAATTTCATTTTTTTTGAGATCTTTCATTTCGAACTCCCTTTTCAGACATCAACAGCTTTCGATAACTCTCAGGGAGTTCCAATTATGTTGATATCATCAACATAAATTGTTGTAATGACGAACTCATTTTGAGATCTTTTCATGAATATACAAGGACAATTTGATCATTTTTATGCCTTTATTTCACTAAAAAATTCCCTTAGATGATTATACCACATACGTCCAGATTGCTTTAATCCAAAAGCGATTTATTAAGTTTAATTGAGTACTCCTTAATTTTCAGGTAATTTGAATTCCTCGCGAAGCTTCATATATATATATATATATATATATATATATATTATAATATATATATATATATCACTGTCAAGCGATCCATATAAATAAGCAGTGACAACATCCATAGACGCATATCGAGTCCTTCTCGTACTGCCAAACTAATTAGATAACAAAAAGTAGTTAGGAGAATACGTCTCCTCATAATCAATACCAGGTCTTTGCGAAAAACTTGTGCAACAAGTCGTGCTTTGTATTTCGTAATTTCACAGTTTTTATTTCTCTTTCTAACGAAAATCCATTTTTAGCCAACTGGCTTTACATTTTTCGGTATGCGGACTACAGGTCCGAAAATTTTTCGTTTCTCAAGTGACTTTAATTCTGCCTCGATTGCATTTTTCCATTTTTACCAATCATTTCTTTGTCTGTATTCTTGTCCAGACCTTGGTTCATGATCCTCATTCTCATTTATCTCATTCATTTCATATAGCGCTACGTTAAATGAGAATTGATCGTCAATGTTGACTTAGTCTCGGTTCCATTTAATTCCATTATGGGCATAGTTTATCGAGATCTCTTCATTATCATTATTTTCAAAATTTTCAGAATTTTCAGGTACCTGAGTTTTATTTTCATCAACATTTATGCCCGTCGACTCTTCTTTAGTCGATAAATCCCCGATTGGACCATTCTTATTATTTGCTCCTTTTCTTTTTTCGATGATTTTAGCTTGGAACCCGATGACCTACCACGCTTTAGTTGTGGCTTAGGCTCGATATAATTCTTTGTATGTTCTATATAAACATCAATTTTTGCAGGAGCATTGACAGCTGGTATATGTGACTTAGTCACCCTTTTATGGTCAGTAAAGCTATCTAGCAGTTGATTAGCTAAATTTTGTAAATTAATTATCCTAGTTCAGATTCGTTCGTTTGAGGATAATAATACTTTAACGATAATTCATTCCAGCTAATATTCTTTTTCAGCTGTTTCTTTCTCCCCCTAATGTCGGAAATTTGATTCAACAAAATGACAATCGGCAAATCTAGCCGTAAATAAATCTCCCGTTAAAGGTTCTAAATATTTTATTATTGATGGAAATTCAAATCCGACATATATTCCCAACCTCCTTTCAGGTCCCATCTTTGTTTGTTGTGGTGGCGCAATTGGAACATATACCGCACACCCAAAAATTCGTAGATGGGAAATATCTGGTTCCTGACCATAAACCATTTGCAACGGGGAGCTATCATGATAACTTGTTGACCTGATGCGAATTAATGTCGCTGCATGTAATGTAGCATGTCCCCAACAAGACGAGGGAAGCTTTCGACTTCATCAATAATGGCCTTGCAATTAATTTGCAGGCATTTATACAACGTTCTGCAAGACCGTTTTGCGTATGAACATGTGGCACATGATGCTCAACATCAATACCGATGACATGCAATAATCATTAAATGCCTTGGAAGTAAATTCGTCAGCATTATCAAGGCGTATTTTCTTATCGGATAATCTGAAAAACGTGCTCCTAATCGAATCAATTGGGCAAGTAATCTCACAAATGCCACGTTCCTCGTAGATAATAAACATACATGTGACCATTTACTTGATGCATCAATTAATACCATAAAATATTTAATGGTCACATGATGGGTGTATCGGCCCACAAATATCACCATGTATACGTTCCAAAAATACAATAGATTCATTCTTTACTTTCATTGGTAATGGCCGAATAGTTAACTTCCTTTGGAGCAAGCAGCGCATATTAATTCATTAGATTGAGAAGTCTTCTAGTTCCTCATTAAATGCTCTCATGAATTTTCAATTATTTTTCGCATCATAATTGAACCGGGATGGCCGAACCGGTCATGCCAAACATTAAATATTTTGTCATCGGTAAACTTCTGGTTTACTATAACATATGCCGCAGTCGTTCTAAGATAGTACAACATAGAGTTAAATAATGTAATATCTCAACTATTTACTTACCATTCAAACTCACTTTTGTGATGTACCACCAGGTGCATGGGACGTTCGTAAACGAGTCGGCAGTGGTGTCGAGTCGCCCTCCCTCGCCTAGGAGCATGACCAACACGGCCCTGGGTACAACTCGGTCGGATGCAAATATTCAAAACTATATTTATGTTACCAACATTGACTTCTTTTAGCCAAAATAAAGTTTGCTTACACTTTGCGTGAAGTTCGACACTTTAGTTTGAAATTTAGTTTGCCATGAAGTTCTTTATACTAATTGTATAAATAGATAAAGTAATACAATAAATCATTATGGCCGACGCTCTGAGCCTTAATATCAATATTATTATTATTAATACTATTATCTTTTCTCATCATAAAAACATTGTCATGTTTGATTAGCATTTATTATTATGTGGTACTACGAATCATGCATATAACATGCCACATCAATACTGTGTCATCATATTTTGCCATGCATTATAAATATTAGGAAAGGCATATATCATATTTTTAAATGTCATTCAAATAGCAATTATCCCTACGCTTTGTTGTATTAACTCGCACATTAACAACAAATATAGTCAAGCATAAACTGATTGAATATGATTATATAAACAAGAACCATGGATATAATAAATTGTTGGCTTTTTTATGTCATACACGTAATATTATGTTATCATGTCAACCAAAGTAATATGCCTAAAATTTCCTATACTAATTAAACCGTTATATATATATAATGAGATCAAGTAATAAAAGCATACAATTAATTGAGGACATGTTCATCAACTTACTGTGATTGACACAATTTTTTTTAATTATGTCACCACGTAGTAATATTATTATGTGCTCTAACGATGACATAAACTATCATGAGAGTTAAATAATTGGCATGTCTTTAACAAAAATTTAATAATTGAGAGAACATGACTCGACGAGTAACATATCCTATCTTATTTATGTACGAACATCTCAAGATTTGTTACATAAATGGTTTAAATCATTGGAGCATGCATATAATGAAATGACATGCATATAATAGTATGACCCACACTATACGGTAATATGTCACAATCTACCTTGCAACTACAGGTCAACAGTCAACTATGATCCTATTCAAACAATAATGCTAACTCAATCAATTTATTTATTATTATTATTAATATAAAATATATGCATTATGTCGATTGCGATTATATGACCAACAACTCATTTCAGCAAAAAATCACTATTAAATGATAATTTCATAATTTAATAACGCATGAATTTCCTAACTTACCACATAGATCAAGTTGTGTTAGGATCGTGGACCGGGTGTTAGAGGGGGGGGGGGGGTGAATAACACCGTCACCAATTTTCGCTCATAAGTGGGTTTCACGTCCGGTTAAAGAGTGAAATCGTTTTCCAATCTTCAATCAAACCTAAGTGCGGAATATTTATGGTCTTTGACTGTGAACTATGTGTGGCGGCTTGTGTATGTAGGTGATTTAGTTCGGTTTTGGTGAGAGGAGCGGTTGAGGCATTTTGTCGAACACTTGAGTGTAGTATTTGGACAGTGTATGATTACGATTTGTAGGAGAGGAGACATGATATTTGTTATGGAAGTTCGGAGTTAACTCTCCCACGTCTCCCTTCTTCCCGTAAGGTAGGTTCACTAGACTTCAGTTATACACTCACTGTACAACTACCCAGCTGCCATCAGCTTAATCTAGTGAATCACTTAGACAGCTTTTTACAGTCCATCTCTTCCAAGAGCTTTTCACAGTCCCTTGGGAAGTTACGGCACCCCGCAAGGTCAACCGTAAATGTTGTAGGCTGCAACATCACAACGGCTAGGTTTTTAACGTCTCTAAGCCAAAGACGGCACCATTCTTTCTTGTCTCGGTGCATACACTTGTTTATAGTCTATGTGCTAAGACTCTCACTCAACTAGTCTATTTACGCTCTTCTCTCTAATATGTGAGTGAGGTGTGTGGGTTTGAACGTTGTAGCTCTCTCACTTTTGTAACCCACACAATTGGAAGAACTCTCTTGATTTTCTTCTTTGCTCTATTCTATTTTTCTTCTCTCTTGGATCTCTATTTGATTGTGCAGTTGTTTGCTCTGAGATCCTTGCTTGTTTCTGCCCCGTTACTGTTGTTTTTATAGGTCTTCCACCTTGATATATCCATTAGACTCAATAATATAGCCGTTGAGAGCCTTTGGGAGCCTTTGTTGACTTTGGTCAATGCTGTCAGCTTTATCTATCTGTACCTCTGCTGCAGTAGAAGGCTTGTACATCAGTCAAGACCAGTCAATCCAGTCATTGACCGGACCAGTCACTGACCGAACCAATCCAGACCGAGACCGGTCAGTCCAGTCCGAAACCGACCAGTCAGTCTCAAACCGGATCAGTCCAGACCGATACCGGACCAGTCCAGTCCAGTCTGACCAAATCGAAATCGGCTTGACCGACAGTTGACCGCGTTCAGTTGACCGACCCGTTGTTCGCCCTGAGCTCATATTTGATATCTGTTTTACGAACCAAGCTCATCTGCACACTTAATAAATATGTTAGTAATACAATTACTAAGTTTGTGTTCATCAAACCGGATTGCTTAGATATTTAAATCCAACTATCTCCCCGTTTTGATTAACACAAAACTTTAACATATAAGAACATTTACTAACATATTTCTCCCCTTTTTGTGATAATCAAAAAAAAAATTTCTCCCCTTTTTATCTTATAATAGCCCCAACTGAGTGTAAATCAGTTCATAACATATCAAGTAGGTATCCATTTAGACACAAGTGATTTCACAAGGAGCATGCAAGCGCCAATAGATTTCTCCCCTATCAAAAATAGATAATGTTCCCCCTAAACATATCTAGACTTCAGAAGATTATAATCCAACAATTAGAGCACATATGTTAGGTATAAAGAGTGAGAGCACATACGTGCGAGATGAGAGAAGATAAAAGCAAGCATGAGTTGAGTATTGCAAACCAGGGCATCGCAGTAGGCTGTACTTCGGAGGATGAACTGCTCTTTCTCAGCCATTACTGGGCAGATAATTTTACACAGTTGTGACCATCTACGAGTCTACTGTGTAGGCGAGTTGACGGATTGATGTTCGGACAATCGAGCGCGACGATATTCCATTTTCCGTGCAACTGCTCCAGCAACATTAGTCTGAACTTCACCGAATAAACTGATTTCCTTCATATAGAACTAGACAGTGAGAAATATATTGTTGCGACCGCCTATAAGTCTAGTTTCTTCCAGAATTTGCGGATCAGCATTCGGACATCTGAGCGTAAAGTTATGCCACTCTTTCCAGTTGTTGCTCGATCTGCCCAAAAATTTCAACATCAGTTTTTCCGAAGCGGGTCTTGACTTCTCGATTTCTTCCTCATTCTAGCACATACTTCTTGAGTCTTGCTACTGATTGCTTAATCTTGAAGTCAGTTGAAGGTTGTTGATTGATGGTTGAGAGATTTTAACGTTCTAGTACGACACAGTTTGTCGTTGACTATGACTCATTCTAGATTGTCCTCAATATTTTGAAATCTTCAGCATTAAGCCCAATCCCGGCTGTAGGGGCAGCCTTGTTACCGAGAAATCTTTCGCTCCACGACGAACAAATGTGGAGAACTTTGGTTTCAGTACCTTCATAAAGACGCGGATCAAGTGACTTTGCAAACCATTGATCATGACGAAACCAGTCCGTTGCGAGTTTGGTCTTGCGAGAGTCCGTTCAGCTGCCAGTTCGTCGCAGGTAGGCATCCAGTTTCAAGTCAATCTGGTCTTCGGTCGGTGCAGAAGCTTTCATCCGCTGCGTAGGATTTGGAGTAAAGTTCCTAGTAGGACCTTCTCCACGTGTTCTTGGGTGAGACCGGTCACAACAGGCAATGAGAAGGATTATTTCTGATTCATAGATAGTGGGAAATACTCTTGTAAGACTGAATTATTTTCATCTGCTTCGTTTGATAGTTTGGACTTTATCCCAATCCTTCTCTTTCTATGGATGAGCAAACTGAATTGTATTCACTTGAGACCGTTCCAGATTTACTTTGAGCTGCTTATTGTGGATCTGCCCCAGAGGAATACTCGAAAGCATTCTAGCAACGATTTAGTGACCCATATTTGCAATTATGGTGCTTTGGCTCCTAACCGGTGCTGATTTCTGTCTCTTCAGTTTGTTGAGATGCACCATCGGTACGAGACCAAGTTTTCTATTAGATTGACGCAGATGTGTGGTGCTGACCGGCCTAAATTTTGAGGGTGGGAGGCTGTCCTGACCAAGGGTAGAAAATCTCAAGCTGATTTGAACTCCTCTGCTTAAATACTATAGCAGTAGTTTCCACCGGGCATCACATAAAGCTGAAGTTCGTCGTATTACTACATTCATCCGGGAAGATCTAAGCATCAAGATTATATCATTGCGTTTATCTTCGAATCTATTTTCAACAGAGCTTGATAGACTGGGATTTGAATGTTCAGCACAAAGAAATTCCATTTCTTGCGAGGGTGCTGCAGTAGGTGACTGGTTGGAATTAATCGAATAGTCTGTTTCTCTCCAAGCATGACCGGACCACAAGTCCTATACCATTGCGAGCGTCCATGAGTCTAGTTTGTAGCAGATTTTGCAGACTGAAGTTCGACATCCCAGCAGAAAGTTATTCCATTTCTCGTACAGCTACTATAATAGACGATGCTCGATGACAGCTGAACTTCTTCGAGTGACCTACTTCCTTTGAGCATGACCGGATAGCAAGTCCTACACCACTGAGATTGTGTCTGAGTCTAGTTTTCAGGGGATTTTACGAATCGGAATTTGAACTCCTGTGGGCAAGGTTATTCCAGTTTTATATGACTGCTCCATTCAATCAGTGGTTGATCCTCATCTGAACTTCGACGAACGAGCTGCCTATTCTAGGGACGAACCGGTCAGCAAATTTGAAGAATCGGTCAGCAAGTCCTATACCATTTTGTTCGCCTATGAGCCTAGTTTGCTGCATATTTACAGACCGGAATTTGGACCTCTCAGTAGAAGTTATTCTGGTTTTCTCAATGTTGCGCAATCTGCCAGCAAACTTCAGTACCAGTGTTTCTTAGTGCTGCACCACACGATTGTGATTATATGACCAACAACTCATTTCAACAAAAAAAATCACTATTTAATGATAATTTCATAATTTAATAACGCATGAATTTCCTAACTTACCACATAGATCAAGTTGTGTTAGGATCGTGGACCGGGTGTTAGAGGGGGGTGAATAACACCGGTCACCAATTTTCACTCATAAGTGAGTTCCACGTCCGGTTAGAGAGTGAACCCAGTTTCCAATCTTCAATCAAACCCAAGTGCGGAATATTTATGGGGTTTGATTGTGAACTATATGTGGCGGCTTGTGTATGTAGGTGATTTGATTCGGTTTTGGTGAGATGAGTGGTTGAGGCATTTTGTCGAACACTTGAGTGTAGTATTTAGACAGTGTATGATTACGATTTGTAGGAGAGGAGACATGATATTTGTTATGGAAGTTCGGAGTTAACTATCCTACGTCTCCTCTTCTTCCCCGCAAGGAAGGTTCACTAGACTTCAGTTATACACTCACTGTACAACCTACCCAGCTGCCCTCAGCTTAATCTAGTGAATCACCTAGACAGCTTTGTACAGTCCATCTCTTTCCAAGAACTTTTTACACTTCCTTGGGAACTTACGGCACCCCGCAAGGTCAACCGTAAACGTTGTAGGCTGCAACCTCACAACCGGCTAGGTTTTTAACGTCTCTAAGCCAAAGACGGCACCATTCTTTCTTGTCTCGGTGCAAAGACTACATACACTTATTTATAGTCTATGTGCTAAGACTCTCACTTAACTAGTCTATTTACGCTCTTCTCTCTAATATGTGAGTAAGGTGTGTGGGTTTGGAACGTTGTAGCTCTCTCACTTTTGTAACCCACACACTTGGAAGAACTCTCTTGATTTTCTTCTTTGCTCTTTTCTCTTGTTCTTCTCTCTTGAATCTCTATTTGAATGTGTAGTTATTGCTCTGAGATCCTTGGCTTGTTTCTGTCCCGTTACTGTTGTTTTTATAGGTCTTCCCACCTTGATATATCCGTTAGACTATATAATATAAGCCGTTGAGAGCCTTTGGGAGCCTATGTTGACTTTGGTCAATGCTGTCAGCTTTATCTGTCTGTACCTCTGCTGCAGTAGAAGGCTTTTACAACAGTCAACAGTTGACCAGTCAATCAAGTCATTGACCGGACCAGTCACTGACCGAATTAGTCCAGATCGAGACCGGTCAGTCCAGTCAAAAACCGACCCGTCAGTCTCAAACCGGATCAGTCCAGATCGATACCGGACCAGTCCAGTCCAGTCTGACCAAACCGAAACGGGTTGACCGATAGTTGATCGCGTTGACCAGTATTGACCGGCAGTTGACCGACCCGGTTGTGTGCCTTGAGCTCATATTTGATATCTATTTTACGAACCGAGCTCATCTGCACACTTAATAAATATGTTAGTAATACAATTACTAAGTTTTGTGTTCATCAAACCGCATTGCTTAGATATTTAAATCCAGCAAGTTGCATGCATAAAATATATTTTTTTCATCGAATAGCTCGGTAGTATAGTCATAATTGTTAGGCAAAGAGAATCTTGAGTTTTGCATATTATATCATCAAAGAACATCTTTCTTTATGCAATTGTTTCTCTCGTTCATCAAGGAAAATTCGTACGTTGATATTCTTACGAAAATTTTCAACAAGCATGGTGAGAGACAAATTTTCAAACAAGGATTCAAATGGGATTTTGGTTAGATCAACCAAAAATAAAAACCAAAAGATCGAGTGGATCATAATCGACCCGGAATATCGTTAGTTATCAACGAAGAGAATGAAATCATCATGATACTCTCGTTGTTCTTAAAGGTAGAACTCATTCATTTTATGTATCGGATTGACATCGTTTGCTAACTGTTAGATACGATGCTCGAGTTACTATCATTCACCGTTAAATCCTTAGACACGACAATCGTAAGATTGCGGTATGCTGAAACGCATGGTGACCATAACATGATATTGATTTCATAAGAGATCAACATCATAATGAGTGATGCAGATCTTTAGTATACATGCTTGAAATGAGTTTATGGTAACTATAATTAGCTTTGTTGATCTAGGAATCGTCGACGGCCTTCGAAATCCGATCTTGCTTCAGTGGTTCGACGATGGAGAGCACTCGTTCTAATAACGTGTTATAAAAATATTATTGTGATTAATATTATATTATGATTATTGTGAAATATAATTATAGAGAGAGATATTTAGAGAGAGAAAGTATGAATAATTTCAATACTTTGGTGTGTTTCACAATATAACTCAAGTGCCTATTTATAGGCAAATTTATCAAATTACAACCACAAAATAAAATATTACATTCTCATAAAATAATCACAACTAATTTTCATCTATCTCATTCTAATTTAACCACTCCATATACATCCACTCCAATATTTCATAATTATTTCAATATTTTATGATAATTAATCATTTTTAATTAACTCAATAAAGAATCGATTTTGATACATGGGTTGTTCACTTTATTTAGAAGTGAGGTGTGAGGTGGTTTATCAACATCTTAAGAAATAACTAATTAAAAAAATTAATGGACACGACGCGTATCAACACCACACAAAAATTACATTTAAATGTATATAAAGTAGATGTATAGAAACATTTTAAATAAAGTAGGAACATAATCATTAAATCCACACGAAATCTCTATTATCCACTTCCTTAACCATTTAAGTTTAGAGATTTTGTAACGACCGAATATTGGCATTCATCGTGTCTTTTCTTTTCAATAATTAGTTTTGGTCATGTTGGCGTGGCAGCGGACCCGTCGAATAATATTACGGCTAGTATTTGAGCAATTAAAGATAAAAGTGGACACGAGATTTAACGTGGAAAACCCCAAAACAAATCGGGGTAAAAACCACGGGCAAGGAAGGAGAATTCACTATAGGAGAAATATAGGAGTTACAACCTCTCGTACTACAAAGGAGAAAACCCTCAATATCTCTCTTTATAGTCGGAGAAAATACCCGACAAACTCTCTATTATTTTCCCTCTATTTTTCCTCCCTCACACCGATCCCTCTCTTCTCTCTTGGATGCTTTTGAACTGCTTGGGAGCCCTCGTATTTATAAGCCTTGATTGGTAATTTGAACAGAAAATAAAAAAAGTCATCAGCACACCAACCAATACTGCGTCGCATGCCTTTTTTCCCTTCTTCACATTGTGCTTTCTTTGACTATCAAAAGCCACGTTGCTTTTGAATATTATTATGTCGACAATCTCCCACTTGAAGATTTGATTGAGGATCAATCGAATCTTCACACCATTCTTTTGCCTTGCCATTCATGTTGCTTACGTCTCCGCTAGGCCACTTGAGTCAACATACTCTCTGACAGTAAAGTCTGCTCCCCGTAACATAATGCAACATCTGAGGTTCCTCTCGTAGAATCCTCTTCACCGTGCTCCAATGCTCTTTGCCCGGATTCGCCATGTACCGACTTACTACTCCCACTGCATGTGCAATGTCTGGTCGTGTACAAATCATCGCGAACATAAGACTTCCACCGCTGATGCATACGGTACTCGAGACATCTCCATCATCCCTTCTTCACTGCTAGGACTCATACTTGAGGATAATTTGAAATTAACAAGAAGTGGGGTAGAAAATTGGCTTACAATCTTGCATATTGAAGCATCGCAAGACCTTCCTCAGATAATGCTTCTGCGAAAGCCAAATCTTCTTGTTATTTCTGTCTCGGTAAATTTGCATCCCTAGAATCTTGTTTGCTGGTCCCAAGTCCTTCATTTCAAATTCCCTAGCCAACTGTGCCTTGAGTTCTTCAACACGATCTTTGTTGGGGCCTGCTACCAACATGTCGTCAACATACAACAGTAATACGATAAAATCGCTTTCACCAAACCTCTGAAATATCCACAAGGGTCTGCATTTAATCTGTTGTATCCAAGGCTCATGATGAAGGAATCAAATCTCTTATACCAACACCTCGGCGCCTGTTTGAGACCATATAGAGATTTGTTCAACCTGCAAACCAAGTTCTGTTTTTCTTTGTCTTCAAAACCTTCCGGTTGGAGCATATAAATCTCTTCTTCAAGATTTCCATGAAGAAAAGCCGTCTTCACATCTAGTTGCTCTAGATGTAGATCAAATGTAGCACACATCGCCAGGAGTATCCGAACAGTCGTCAATCGAACCACATGTGAGAATATCTCGCTAAAGTCGATGCCTTCTTTCTGAGCATAGCCTTTAACCACCAGTAGTGCACGAAAGCGCTCTGGTGCTGCTTCAGAAGAATCTGGTTCGACAGACTTCCCTTTCACCTGAATGGTCGTAGTCTCTGAACTTCCCTTTGTAGTGCTATCATTTCCTCCGATTATTTTATCTTCTAAAAAAGATAACCTCCCTGCTGATGACAACCTTGTGGGCAGTGGGATCCCACAGGCGATACCCCTTCACACCATCAGCATACCCAAGAACAAACACTTCCTGGACTTCGGATTCAGCTTCGTAGTTTCTGGGCGTTGTACATCACGTACACAGGACTTCCAAATATATGGAGTTTGGAATAGTCTGCTGGTTTCCCGGTCCACATCTCCATCGGCGTCTTCTGATCAATTGTCGTTGAAGACGATCGATTGATCACGTAGCAGGCGGTGTTGACTGCTTCTGTCCAGTATGATTTATCCGGACCTGCAGCTCCCAACATGGCTCTTGTCCTCTCCACAGAGTCCTATTCATCCGCTCGCCACTCCATTCTGTTGTGGAGTATACGCCGTGGTACAGCGCCTTTTGATGCCTTCTCTTTTACAAAAGCTATCAAAATTCCGGCCAGTATATTCTCCTCCATTATAGTCCTCAATTTTTTTTTTCCCGTCTGTCAGCGTGGCTGGTTATCCATCGATAGCCCCCAGACAACCGTCCTTCCTCAAGATCGTCTTTATCTTTAATTTCCACAGTGAGAAATTCTCCCGTTGAACTTTCAATATCGAACTTCGCCGCCATAATTTCTGCTCAGTCGTGAGCGATACCTCCGACGGGGTTGCAGCAGATAATTATTGATCTCGCACCGTCTTTTTCGTCACCGTAACAAGGGCAGTAAATATTTATTATTTTCTGATGTGGAGGGTCCACGTTAGTGGCAACCACAGAGCATATGATAAATAATATATAAAACCCAAGCTAGGCTCTGATACAATTGTTGGCGTGGCAGCGGACCCGGTCGAATAATATTACGGCTAGTATTTGAGCAATTAAAGATAAAAGTGGACACGAGATTTAACGTGGAAAACCCCAAACATCGGGGTAAAAACCACGGGCAAGGAAGGAGAATTCACTATAGGAGAAATATAGGAGTTACAACCTCTCGTACTACAAAGGAGAAAACCCTCAATATCTCTCTTATAGTCGGAGAAAATACCCGACAAACTCTCTATTATTTTCCCTCTATTTTTCCTCCCTCACACCGATCCCTCTCTTCTCTCTTGGGATGCTTTTGAACTGCTTGGGAGCCCACGTATTATAAGCTTGATTGGTAATTGAACAGAAAATAAAAAAGTCATCAGCACACCAACCAATACTGCGTCGCATGCCTTTTTCCCTTCTTCACATTGTGCTTTCTTTGACTATTCAAAAGCCACGTTGCTTTTGAATATTATTATGTCGACAGGTCAGACTTCTTTAATTCGTCTCATATTGGTCTTGACCAAAGGTGTAATCTTTACCTAGTATACAATATGTTTTCACTAATCAATTTCGACTTGCATTAGACAATTGAATAATAATAACTGAGCTATTAATCCATATGGGATCATAGGCCCATTTATTCAACGAAATTATCATACAATACAAC
Organism: Craterostigma plantagineum; assembly: GCA_027422505.1. Taxonomy (NCBI): domain Eukaryota; kingdom Viridiplantae; phylum Streptophyta; class Magnoliopsida; order Lamiales; family Linderniaceae; genus Craterostigma; species Craterostigma plantagineum. The sequence continues at coordinate 22,957 of JAPQWV010001422.1, read as the reverse complement.
GAGCATCATAAAATAAAAAGTCACCCACATATTCTAACAAGAATGCCTAGGTTTACTCCCACTTGTTCTTCATACGATGACAGTGTTTAAAGTCACAAGACAAAACCAAAGTACCATCAATCCTCTTGTAATTAAACCTCTCAACCATCACAAAACATCCAAACTCCTTACACTCAATCCCTCTTAGCATTCTCCTCAATTTTGCCAGAAATATTTTCTTGATTTTCCTTTCCTCGTACGTAGCCTCCCCTCTCTTCTTCACACTCATTCTTTCGACTAGTTCATGTCTCAATCCTACACGTTCTTCCCCGCTCGTAAACCAAACAAACCCTTCTCCGTCGATCACATCCTTATCATCATCCCAAGTAGCCTTATGAACCATTAACGAAAGCTTCTTCTTTCTCGATCGAAACCTCGAAATTCTTGTCTCCATTATTGCAAGAGAAAACCCTTTCCCACCTTTGCTCTAAGGTTATCTCGTAATAGGCGAGCCTTTCGCCAGATCTTTCAGTTGGTGCCATCCTTGACAAACACGAAAGGGTATACCATTTTCCTACTAAATTAGGGTTGAAGTTTTTTGGGACAAGGAAAAATCGAATCTTGGAAGTTGGGAACGAAGATTCGAGTCGAGCCCATTTGCTTCTTCGAGGTTGTAATTCTTTGGTACTCTCGAATAGATTATCCATCCTTTCCTTCGTAGAAAGCTAGGCGGGAAACGTCATGTTCGATCGATCTTGCGAAGAACCCGACCTCGACCCACAAGTTGTGTAATGAAATAGTTCGAACTGTTGGTAACTGTTTTGAGGATCTAATGGCTTTGGTTTTACGTCTTTAACGCGAGGAACGAAACAACAATTGACCTTATCATCTTCGGTTGAGCACGTCGATGCTTTCCTATATCAAATCGCAGCACAAAATTTTCACATACACGGCGAGTAAAATAAACCAAAACTTCGAAACTTACGTATACTGCTGAATAAGCTTTTACGTAATTCAATGGTATTAAGAGTTCAGGAACCACAATAGGCCTTGCCTTGGGTATGAATCCTCATGATCATCCACTTAAAGAAAATCAGCCTAGATGTGACTGGAAATACAATATATAAATAAAAAAAAAAGGATGCATAGGTGAAGTGCTTAATTCAAACATATGCATACCTATGTGTTCACCATGAGCATTGATGGCGTAATAACGATTCGAAGATAAGGGTTGGTTCAAAACCGGGATCAAGAAAACCCTATCATCCATAACGACCTTTGATTTTCCAGTGTGCACAATGAATCTAACCGTCAATTCCTTGTTTTGAGGGAGAGGAAGATCCAATATAGTACTTTTCTTACATAGCCCACAACATGAGTACGTCTCAGATTCTTCGCCTTTTATCACCAAATAACCCGAATTAGGACCGTCGGCGGTGCTCGAAGTGTTTCTGGGGAGTTTTGGGAGCTAGAAAGACGCCTTGTAGAGTACATGATGATGATTTTCAGTTATTACAATATAACACAAAGCTTGTAGTTTGTGTTGTTACTACTTATATACATGTGAATCATTGTATATGTCGAAAAATTCTTCCAAGTTATGTTGACCAGTTCTTCGAACGTGTTGAGATTGGAATTTGTCGCTTGGCGTAATTTCGTTTGATTACTTCACAGTGAACAAAACATGTATTAGCACGTCTTCGATTGCTAAATTTTCTTTATATTATGTCTAATAATACAAGGATGAAAGAGACAAAAATTTAGTACCTTGATTATTAGGTGGATATTATATAGGTGGATTTTTTATTAATAGCGTACAGAATTGAACGGTCTCAAATTCTTGATTACTATGAGGTTATTTAAAATGAAGTAGATAATATTCTTCTTTGAAAAGAAAAACTTAAGACCGTTCAATCCTTACACTATGTGGTACTGCTAACCAATTACTTTGGGACTAATATGCCAATGTGTCAACATTTGCTCGTTAATTACAAGCTGAAAACCCTTATAAAATATATTCTTTGGGTCATGCCTGAATTGGAGTAAAGGGTGGCGTTAATTTATGCTCGCGAAGTAGAAGGTTTCTTATTACTCGTCTTTCTTTTTGTTGTAACTTGTAAGATTTCAATATAGGGAGCTCTTTGCAACGATCCAATATATGTTGGGATTTTATTAAATTTAGCAGATGGACAATAAGAGGCGATGAAAATGAGAAACACTTAGCAGGATATAGAATCTATATTGTATGAATAGAAATTTGTAAGTGTTAATAGTTCTTTGTCTGAAACATCCAAATAAAATTTCTTCCAATGTTTGTCCTCGTCCTTTCGAAGTGTAAGTATTTGATTGATCTAATGACTAAGGCATGCAATTTATTTCAAAAAAAAGTGCATCAAATGCTTGATCATCAAGAACGAATATGGCTAAAGAATAGTCGATAGAATATCGAACCGAAAAATACGCAAAAGAATTCGATTAACCCTAATCCCAACGAAAGAAATGTAACAGAAAAACCCTAAAAATCACAGAAAAAAAAGGTTCTAAAACTCAATTTGATGCACAGAAGAATACCGAGCCCGCCAACTGCTAACGAAGCCAAGAACATAGACGAAGAAGTTGAAAAATATGGGCTGCATTTATCATCTCTTTTCGTATCATCTACGATTTCACGAAGAAATGCATTGAGACTTTCGAGCTGATGAATAGTTTGTCGCGACTCCGCGCTATATTCGACATCTATCTCGAAAAGAAAGAAAAAAAAAATTGCTCAAAGAGAATTAAATCTGAATATGAAATACATTTCAGCATTGCAATGTAAATACAATTCCTTACCTCTTCAATCAAAGAAGGGTCTCTTTGCAGCTGAGAAGATGAAGATGAATTAGGAATAACCGAAAAACCATTGCAATTTTCTGCTATGTTCTTAGGGCTCGAAAAATTTCTTCTTTCCTCGCTCGCTGATAGCATCGAATTAGATCTTCGATCATTGACGTGAAGTCGTCCATTCGATCGTTTAATGACAAAATCTGGTCGTAGAGGCGATTCGCTGCTCCCTAATTCGAAATACGAATGATAACACAACTAAAATTATTACATAACATGATATGTCGTAAATAGTCGAAGTAAATACCTCGCTTGGTAATAATAATGTTGCCGGTGAATCTGATGTTCTATCCTCGAACGCCCTCTTCAGTTTGAAAGGCTTTTGTCCCTATTAGTCGAATATGAATGCGACAAACTACTTTTCCACGAATAAATGGACAATTAGGGTTGCGAATGGATATTAATTAATAGACAAAAAAGATTAGGGTTCAACAATAAAAGATGAACAAATATTACAAGAAATAGAATAGAGTAACACAAACCTCTTCAAGTTGCTTGCTTTTCTTACAGCCGTGGCTCGCACAAACGCTTCCTTAGGGCTCGAAGAGACAAAGTCTTCATCTACGCTAAGCTTCGTTTTCAAATCATCTGGCATCGCCTTTATAGCAAACTTTCAAGATTACTATAAACATCCCATACATTTTTAAAGAAAAAATAAAAGAAAGAAAAAGACCGACTTTATACTACCATAACCTCGTTGACTAAGTTCTCGATTTGAATCTGTTCGATGTAAGTTCTTGGCAGATAAGAACCATCTAATCCCAGTTGATCAGCTATGTTCTTTACGGAAGCCCCTATCTTGCCTGTACCTATTTTAAAGAAGAGAAGTGATGGAAATAATCACATCAAAAAACAACTAAGTTGGAAATATATTTACAGTAGTGATATTCTTACCTGAATGTAATGACGGTTTAACTGTTCAAGCCAATCGATTTAACGCAGACCCTTTCATCGCAAACGACTTGGCTATTTCTTTTCAGAATCGCTGCTATCGTATATCCCAAAGCCATTAGCCCGCCGAGGAGGCGAACGCTAACTTCGAAAGATATTCTCGGGGATATTACGAATGGAGGGTCAGTTACCCATTCCTACGATTATTCGCAGCATAAAATCAGATACATCTTTCTTGATTTAAAATACATGAGATTTACTACCTCAAACATGAGATTGTACTTTCCATCTCTGTTTCTCATCCTTAGGTAAGACTGACATGTCTCTGAATCTTCGCCGGGCGGTAGGAGATATATGTCGTAAGTCTGCTCTGTAGTAACTTGATGTTCTTCGAGCATCACAGATATGATTTTCTCGACGCTCAACTCCTTCGAAGACTACATAGGATTGCATCAAATACGGTAAATAAAAAGGTTATTACGTAAGGAACTTGATATTATTAAAGGCCAGAAAAAAAAAAATGCCACCTTCAATATGTACGTAGGATTCTGAAATCCCGAGAAAGGATTGAATTTGTTGATGATTTTGAAGTGGGCTTTGCGAAGGTCGGGCTCGATGAATGCCTTATACATTGGATATACCTACGAACAAAGAAGCCTAAAAAGCTGAGAAAGTTGACAGCAGAGGCATCGCTGTAATAACTTAAACCAACCGTTGAAAGTAATAAAGAACACAAACTGTTTCTGAGATTTGCTGTATGATTTCTTCGGGTTCTTGGCCAGCCCTTTGTATGTCCCTCAAAACCTTTTAACGAGGTCGAAGTGGACCCCACCCGTCACAGAGACTCGAAGATCTAATAAGGTAGCAGCTTTTCGTTCAGAGCGTAGATCCCTTCTAAGATCAAGATTCTAGAGCTTGGACTTCAACTCTCCTACCATTAACGAATGATTTCTTGTCAGAGAAAGACATAATTACGTTGAAGTATATTTGCAAGAACACACCTATATCCGGTCCGAGAACTCGATTTGAAATCATATATGGCACGTCGACTGATTTCCCTTCCTTAAGATCATGAATGTTCTTCAGCAAAGTATCGTAGTCAGTCAATCTTGGATCTGTTACAAACATGTCACTAAAAGTTAAGGAAATCACTTTGTGCACTTATCTTCCATAACATGCCCATTGTATAGCATAATGCAGTTATATAACACATAGCGAAGCTGTTCTAAAGATCAAAATCATTTGCATAACACATTCGCAACAAATTGGCTGCTCTAAGTATCATTTGTATAGCACATTTGCAAAGCTGTTGTAAGAAATAATGCAACTGTATAACAAACACATTTGCAGGAAATTGGCTGTTCTGAAGTTCAAAATCGTACCGTCGAAATTCCCTACAACGATTCGACTGGCGTCGTTATAGTTGTCCATCGAAATAACAGCAACGTTTGGCATGAAGTTAGTTATTCTTCTCAGTGAAGACAGTTTTCCCAGCGCCCGAGGGGCCCGCTATTCCAATGAGTACGAGCCCTTCGTTGTTCATAGTCAGCAATTGGCAGGCACGAACTACGGCGAAGAAACCTTTTTCGAAGGACAAGTTTATTGTGAATCTGAGCAATTCGTAGCGATTGGAGTTCTTTCTTTTGATCAGTTTCACTTGATCTTTCAATAGGCCGATCCTCCTATTGTTTAAGTCGCCGTTGGCCATACATTCGCCCATTTACGAATTATGGGTCGATCTCTTATTCGTCTGAGGATAAGAAAACAGACGAAAAATTACTTCCACATTTATGTAGACAAGAACATATCACTAATTACTCGGCTTTTAGCAGAAAATCCAGGAAATAGTGCTACTCTCGATCAAGGATTAACAAGCTAGCAAAGAATCTAGTTCAAATTACGGATAAAATCGTCGAACAAACTCGTAAAGGATCAAGGATTTCAAACTGGCATTTCAAGCTCAATAATAATCTAACAATGTTCCATTCAATACAAGTTTCTTTTTGCAGCACCAATGCACACAAATTATCATATAAAGCAGACATTTTTTATGCACTGAAAAGGCTCATTTTACACCGACCCATAATCCAATTAAATCCATACGCACACAGTGCTAAAGCATTTACAACTGATCGCCATTACAATTGAATAAAAAACTGAAGAACACGCATGACCAGAAATAATAAAAGATCGCCTAAGATTAAGGGAAATTTCAGACAAGGGCATACTGAGAATTGGAAGCCAAAGCCAAGATTATGACATTTAATCGGATCTATAACCAAAGGTTCGACTAAAAAATCAAGAGTCGACTCCTCAGACAAGAATGGCCCAGAGAAAAAATGTCTGAAAAGAGATTTCTTGAATGACATATCAAGAATATGATTTTCAGCATCATAGTAAATCTCACTATGGTCTGCCGTTACAAAGTGGGCTCAGTAAGAAAAGCAAAACGAAAGGAAACATCGAAGCTTTTTTGTATACGTGTGCAGTTCCGTTTCTTTCAGTGCTCCTTTAACTTTATATTACTTTCTTGAATTTTTTGTTTTGTGCGTTTTTCTTCTTAAAGGAGATTTCTTGCGAATCAGTTTTCTGGGAAACAGAGATTTAGCTCTGAAACTGAAGACTGAATCCGATTTTGAACTTTGAAGACGCATTCAAAGGAAATGGGATTGTACGGAAATTTGATTTATATTTTGTTTTATGGCAAAATTGCATATTACCCCCTCGTGGTTTACGAAAATGCACCATACTACCTCCTGATTTTTTATTACCCGAAAACACCCTTGTACTTTCCTAAACTTCGCATACGCTCCCCATCGGGCCATGTTTAGTATAACGGTCAAGTAAAAAGTCTAATTCCAATTTTGCCCCTGTTACTTAATGAGTAGGGCAAACGAAAATCTCTCTGTAAAATTGAAATCTTCCATAGGTACAAGAACAACTTTTCGCGGCTAAACATTCAGACAATCGCCATTTGTCAAACACATTGAATCTACTTCTCACACACATCACAGGCCGTAATGGTGTATTCATACTGCAACATCTACTTATGGGTCCACGGGCGTTCGAATGGCTGCCAAATGCGAGGTATTTTGGGGGATTGAAGGTACTGTTTCAGGGCGTTGATAAGGATAGGTTTTTTCTGGGCACCTTAGACAATTTTTACAGACACGCGGGGGGGAAAGCTAGTAATTTACAGTATTACTATTGCATACCTGGTCAGACGATGGATTTAGGTCTTAGGGCTATCAAAAATGATGATGATATCAGGGACCTTCTCAGAGAAAAATATGAATGAGAAGGTCATTCATATTTTCGTTGAAGAGTTGCCGAGTTTTATTGAAGCTGTTGATATTGACGGTAGGTCGGTTTCTAATCGAAGTTTGGAGGTGCCCCTTCTTACATATCCATTACCTGAGGGTGTTACTTCATTTGGCGATGGTAATACAGTAGGTGGTGAAGATATTGGGCCTGATAATGAGGCTGAGGCTGATGGTGGAGGTTATTGTGGTTCTGATAATGAGGCTGAGGCTGCTGACGGTGGGGGTTGTTCTGGGTCTGATAATGATGTTGATGCTGCTGCAGAGGTTGAGAGAGAGGGGGATAATGAGGCAGCTGCAGAGGTTGAGAGAGAGGGGGCAATGAGACTAATGCAGAGGTTGAGAGAGAGGGGGACCAAGATGATTATGAGGTTGAGGCTGATGATTTTATGTCTGAAAATGAGACAGAGAAAGATGGTGATGCCGAGGGATTACTATCTTCTGCAACTGATTCTGAAGATGAAGATTTTATTTGTGAAGATGGCATAGAAGAAGATGATTCTGAAGAAGAAGATGGTTCTGAAGAAGAAGTCCATGTTGGACAGGAAAGTACCATGGCAGATCAGATGAGGAAGGAGGAATCCTCAAGATGATTGGTACACTGACAATGATGAAAATGTTTATGAAGAGTTGGAGAAAGATATAGATTCAGATAGTGAACATGTTAGAACTCATCCAGAATGGGATGAAACACAGACATGGCTGAGAATGAATTGCAAGTGGGCTTCGTTTTCCAACAGAGAAACTTTCAAGGCAGCCTTGAAGGATTGGGCAGTTAGAAAAGGGATAGACTTGAAGTTTTGTGAAGAATGAAAAGATGAAAGTGACAGTGATTTGCAAACATGGATGTGACTGGAAGTTGCATGCTTCACCAGTAATGAGGGGCACTGAGTGGATGGTTAAATCACATAAGGGACAGCATAAGTGTTCACATCGTACCACTAATTCATTGGCTGATTATAAGTACCTTGGTAGGAGAATCATGAACTATGTCAGGGATACCCCAATGAAGATTTATTGTCATTGAAGAGGAAGATTAGGAGGGATGTTAGGGTTGATGTGAGTACATTCAAGTGTACAGGGCCAAAAAATATGCTGTTGAGCTGATAAAGGGAGATGTAATGATGCAATACAGGAGACTCTATGACTATTGTGCTACTGTTGTTAAGCACAATGATGGGAGTTCCTGTATTTTGCATGTGAACAGAGAGGAAGATCCACCAGTTTTGCAACGCTTCTACTATTGTTTGAAGCCTGTGATAGATGGCTTTAAAGCTGTTGTAGGCCTATGATTGGGTTGATGGATGCTTCTTAAAAGGATTATACAAGGGTCAATTGCTTACAGCTGTGGCCATGGATGGAAACAACAATATATTCCTTTAGCTTGGGCTTTTGTGGAGATTGAAAAGGGGGAGACATGGCACTGGTTTTTAGAGAGGTTATTGAGAGACATTGGTGATGATTATGCGGCAGGTCTTGCATTCATAAGTGATAGGCAGAAGGGTCTAGTAGAAGCATTATCAACTCTTGCTCCATATTGTGAGCATAGGTTTTGCCTAAGACATATGTACAATAATTTTAAAGGCAAGTACAAAGGCCTTGAATTGAAGAAACTGTTTTGGAGGGCTGCCTCTTCTTACAATGTGAATGATCATAAGGAAATCATGCTTACCATTAGGAAGGAGTATCCAGCCAAGGATGATGATGACAAATCACCTTATGAGTGGTTGGCTGAGATTCCAGCACATCAATGGGCAAGAAGCCATTTTCCACAGTCAACTAAGTGTGATGTACTTGTCAACAACATCAGTGAGTGCTTCAACAATGTTTCATGCCTGCAAGGGATTTACCTATCATTGAAATGATGGAATGGATCAGAAAAAAATGCATGGTCAGAATCAAACCAAGAGAGAAGGGATGCTGAAATGGGACAAAGAAGTTTGTCCTAATATTCTTAAGAAAGTTGAGATTGAGAGGAAGAAGAGTGGGAACTGTTTTGCTACTTGGGCTGGGGCTGATCAGTTTGAAGTTGTTTTCTATGATCAGACACATGTGGTGCATTTAAATGAAAGGAAATGCACATGTGGCATGTGGCAATTGGTTGGGTACCCATGTTGTCATGCGATTTCATGTTTAGACCTTCATCGTCTTGACTATGAGCCCTTCATTGATGTCATTTTCAGCAAAGAAACATATTTGAAGGTCTACGAGCATCACATTTCTCCAGTGCCTGGGATGCATGAATTTGAAATCTCCCCATTAGGTGCAGTGGCTCCACCTCATGTTGTGAAGAGAACTGGAAGGCCTAAAAAGAAGAGAAGACCAGATGGGAATGACAAAAATCTCCATACAACATCAACTAGGAAGGGCTTGACAGTGACTTGTGCCATTTGCTTGCAAAAAGGGCACAACAAGAGAAGATGCCAAAGACAGCCACATCCCAGTTCCAAGTACTACAAGGTAATGTCTTAAACTTTCCCAATTCTGTTGACAGTATTGAAATGTCAAAATTATTGATGCTTAGTTTTTATTTCCTGTATAGCTCTCAAGTGATGGCAAGAGTAGCTCCAGAATCTGCTTCACAGCCAACCCCAGGAGCTGCTCCAGAACATGTTCTTCATGCAGAAATCCCAACACAGGTATGATGGAATTAATTGGCTTGAGAAGGCAGCGAATGATAGTCATTTAGCATTTAGAATTTACATGTTGAGTTGATGCATATTGCACATGATTGAAATGAAGTTATTGATGCTTAGTTTTAATTTCCTGTTATAGATCTCAAGTGATGGGCAAGGAGTAGCTCCAGAATCTGTTTCACAGCCACCAGCAGCAGTTGGTCCAAGAACTGTTCCAGAATATGCTTCACAGCCAGCAGCTGGAGTTGGTCGAAGAACTGCTCCAGAATCTGCTTCACAGCCAACCCCAGGAGCTGCTCCAGAACATGTTCTTCATGCAGAAATCCCAACACAGGTATGATGGAATTAATTGGCTTGAGAAGGCAGCGAATGATAGTCTTTAGCATTTAGAATTTACATGTTGAGTTGATGCATATTGCACAGGATTCTAGTACCAATCCAACTGCACCTCCAACTGCAACAAGAAAGCAGAAGACAGCAGCTTCTACTTCTGCAAATGTGACAAAAAGAAAGGGAATGCGACAGCAGTGGCAGTAGGGCGTTCAAAAAATTGTGTGCTCCGACGGCTTCAAGCTTGTTAAGAGGTGTGCAAGTGTCTTGCAAGCCAAGAAGTAAAGCAAAAGGACATCCAAAGACAAGACAAATTAGTATTATGACATGTTTTCGTACTTCTTTTGGCTTGTGTTATCAGATTGTAGCAATCAATCTGTTTTGTTTTGGATTGTTTTGTTATGACATGGTATTGGTACTTGTGATCTGTTTTGTGTACTTTTGGTCTTTTGGTCTTTTGGTATGCATTAGGTACTTCTTATAATGCTTTTAGTGTATGGTAATTATGTTTTCGTAATGGCATGCAATTAGGTACAATCAGTTCCAAAACAACTCCAAAACAGCTACAAAAGTTCCAACAATCAGTTCAAGAACAACTCCATAAGATGTTGTACAATCAGTTCCAAAACAGCTTCATAAAGACACACATCTACGACTAAGAGACTACAAACACTTACTACTTGCAGAACAAAACACAAACAAACATCACAACAACGGCCAAGCTAACCTTCAAAAGCTTTTCATTTTTTCGATCGACTCAATTCTCTCTCGAAGTCATCACATGTAGAAATCAAGTCGCCGATATGCTGTGCGTGCATCCCACAACTGTCGACGGGCTGATGTCCCGTGTAAGTGTCGTATATAGGGGTGTCATCTTGAGCATGGCTACCGACCGGATTGAACCATGTGAAAAGTCACAAGAATTACCCCTGCAAATACAAAATAGTTTACCTTCGGTGGCTTTGGTAGGACCAACAACTTTGATCTCACAAGCTCTACCACATTTGCATTTGGGGATTTTGTATCTCAGGTCCCTCAATTCCTTTCTGATAGAATTCGTCGATGCAGAAGACATTCTACATGTTAAATAATCCAACATGGTTGAAAGACTTACATTCAACATAAATCCGAACCAGATTAAGCAACTTACTTACCTCGACGAATCGCAGCAATGAAATTTGTCGCAAGAACGGATCGTAAGATCGAATCGCAACACCCAAAAATAGGCCCCAAAACAAGAACCCTAATTTTACAACTACTTTGTTGGGAAACAGTGTTCGAGGTTAAGAAGACAGTGTTCGAGGTTATTTTCGAATTTACCAATGAAACCCCTTAATAGAGCGACTCACAGATGCATTTTGAGCGCGTGTAGGACAATCTCGGGCCAAAGTGGAGCCCGGGGATACGACGCTGAGTTTAGGAAAGTACAAGGGTGTTTCGGGTAATAAAAAAATCAGGAGGTATTATGGTGCATTTTCGTGAAACCACGAGGGGGTAATATGCAATTTTGCCTTGTTTTATTATCACTCTTAAAATATATAATATCTGCACACTCAGAATTTGATTTATTTTGGGGAAATTTGTATTCAGTCCCTACTTTGCATGTTTGGTAAGAGTTCAGTCCCTGTCAGAGCTGGTGTTAGTTTTAAGGACCAAAAATTCGAAATTTGCAGAGATAAGGATTTAAAAATGTATTGACGAAAATACCCATCCCAACATACTGAACCAATAGTTATTTTCCGGCGACTTTCTGTTATTCTTTTAGGTTATATTGTTGTAAATGTCCAGCGAACTGTTATTTTTTCAGACCTTATCTGTTACGACGATGCAGAAAAATTGTTATCGGCATAGTATTTAATTTACGAATCCCATTTTTAGGTGAATCGAGGTCCGAAATTTCGAATGCCCCATTAACCAACAAATCGGCGTGTAATGTAAGATATATTGTGGTATTGACGAAGCAAGATGTAAGATTTGTGTGAGTTTTTTTATCTTTCTATTTAGGGTTCTAATATGCGAAAATAAGATGAAATCAAAGCCATTTATGGCACGATTAAATCTAGTACGTACAAATTCGAAGTACCCATAGTATGCGCAGCTCGCTGCGGCTCATTGTCTGCTCGTTCTTCCGACCTTCATCTTTCAATTTCGCGAAAATACGATCGGCCCCAATATTTGGGTATATTTTTACTGTGTCCAGACTGTTACTAGATCTACCAAATTCGTTACCATATGTGACGAAATAGTATTCTTTATGCTAAATCCGTTATTTACGGAGCTAAATTGTTACCATGCGCTACCGTTATAATTTGCGAAAACAAGATTGAATCAAAGCCGTTTTTGCCAACGATTACATCTAATATGTATCAATTCGAAGTACCCATAATATGGGAAGCTCAGTTAGGCACATTGTCTGCTCGTTCGTCCGACCTTCATCTTTCAATTTCGCGAAAATATGATCGACTCCATTAATTTGGGTTTATTTTTCTGTGTCGAAACTATTACTCGTTGTTCGAATTTGTTACCAAATGTGCCGAATTCGTTACTTAATCTTTAGAAACCGTTATTTGGCGAAACTAATTGTGACCATGCGTAGTTTATAATTTTGCGAAAACAAGATTGAATCAAAGCCGTTTTTGCCAACGATTACATCTAATATGTATCAATTCGAATTACCCATAGTATGGGAAGCTCGGTGGCGGCACATTGTCTGCTCGTTCGTCCGACCTTCATCTTTCAATTTCGCGAAATACGATCGACCCCAATATGTGTATATTTTTACTGTCATCAAAGTTGTTACTCGGTCTACCAATTTCGTTACTACGTCGGCGAAACTCGTTATTTATATGTAATTAATTGTTACCATGTGTTGGGTTCTAATTTGCAAAAACAAGATGAAATTAAAGCCGTTTGTGGCAACGATTACATGTAATATGTATAAATTCGAAGACACATAGTCTGGGCAGCTCGGCGGGGCACATTGTTTGCTCGTCGTACGACGTTCATCTTTTAGTTTCGCAATTTGCCAGTTTGTTAGCCGGTTTGTTACAATTTGCTTCTATGTATGTCTGAGACTGATTTGTAGGATGTATCATTTGAACAAATTTAGCTTCAGTTGCTGAACTTGGCATGATTCTGGTTATTTCCTCTGTTGTTTGCTAAAAACGCTATATTGCTTACTGTTTTTTTGCAGTAACAGTTTAACCGTCTTCAGAAAAAATATTTTGGGATAAAGTAACAGAAATTGACTTATTGGTAACAGTGAAACAAAACACGAGTAACAGAATAGCTATTCAAAATAACAATTTAATATTTGATTAGTTTGCTTTATTATTTTTAAATTTTATATTGCAAACACTTTACATTCACTAAAATATATGAATTTACCAAGATTTAGATAAAATATATCAGTTAAGTTTGTGATTTTCGTGGAGATTATGTTGAGATTGAAGAAGTTGAAGTATATAGTATGAAGAACAAGTAACACTATTCTTGAAATGATGATCATGCGTCTACCAAATTGATTTACTTACACAAAACGTGTTAGAAATGAACTATTGGTTGTTTATACAATCTAGATGGTCGACCTAAAACAAATGATTCATCAAAATTAATGACATATTCGATTAATCTTAATCACAAATGCTATATTGTTTACTGTTTTTATGTAGTAACGGTTTAACCCGTGATCAGAAATAATTTTTCCCGATAAAGTAACAGAAATTGACATATGGGTAACATGTATACACATCACTAGTAACAGAATAGTTAGACAAAATAACAATTTAACATGTGATTAGTTTACTTTATTATTTTTTAAATTTTATATTGCAAACACTTTACATTCACTAAAATATATGAATTTACCAAGATTTAGATAAAAATATATCAGTTTAGTTTGTGATTTTCGTGGGGATTATGTTGAGATTGAAGAAGTTGAAGTATATAGTATGAAGAACAAGTAACACTCTTCTTGAAAGGATGATCATGCTTCTACCAAATTGATTCAACTTACACAAAACATGTTAGAAATCAACTATTGGTTGTTTATTACAATCTAAATGGTCGACCTAAAACAAATGATTCATCAAAATTAATGACATATTCGATTAATATTAATCACAAATGCTATATTGTTTACTGTTGTTATGCAGTAAACGGTTTAACCGTGATCAGAAACAATTTTTCCGGATAAAGTAACATAAATCGACATATGAGTAACATGTATATACATCACTAGTAACAGAATAGTTAGACAAAATAACAATTTAATATAAATGATTCAACAAAATTAGTGACATCTTCAATTAATCTTAAACGTGATATATTCAGTGAAATATATGAATTTACGAAGTTTTAGAGGTTATGATTTTAATCACAAACCCTAATTGAGAAACTATAATAATTCTAGTAACATATAAACATATAACTAGTAACAGTTTACACATATGGGGTACAGATAATCTATGCTTGATTTTACTTAGACTCCCGCCCAAAATTCATCTCATTATGGTTTTCCCGCCCGAAATTTCACCGACAATTTAGCAACAATTTAGTCAACATAGTAACAGAAGCGCATATACTAGTAACATATCCTGAGAATTTTACAAATCGACCAATACACCCAACTTTATGGGGTCGATCGTATTTTCACGAATTAAATGATGAACATCGACGAACGACCAAACGAGGTGCCGCACTGAGCTGCTCATACTATGGCAGTTCGAATTTATCCATATTAGATGTAATCATTGCCGGGGTTTGATTTCATCTCATTTTTGCAAATTATAACCCTACACATGGTAACAATTAATTACGGCTAAATAACGGATTTGGTAGACATAGTAACGAGTTTGGTAGACTGAGTAACAGCTTTGATGACACGGTATAATATACCAAATTATTGGGGTCGACCGTATTTTCGCAAAATTAAAAGATGAACGTCAGACGAACGAGCAAACAATGTGCCACACCGAGCTTCACATACTATGAGTACTTCGAATTTATACTTATTAGATGTAATCGTTGCCAAAAACGGCTTTGATTTCATCTTATTTTCGCAAATTATTGGGGTCGACAGTATTTCACGAAATAACGAGTTTCGCCGACGTAGTAACGAATTTGGTAGACCGAGTAACAACTTTGATGACAGTAAAAATATACACAAATTATTGGGGTCGATCGTATTTTCACGAAATTGAAAGATGAAGGCGGACGAACGAGCAGTAAAAGTGCCGCACTGAGCTTCCCATACTATGGGTAATTCGAATTGATACATATTAGATGTAATCGTTGGCAAAAACGGCTTTGATTCAATCTTGTTTTCGCAAATTATAACAGTAACGCATGGTAATAATTTAGCTCCAATAAATAACTGATTTAGCATAAACAGTAACATGTTCGTCACACATGGTAACGAATTTGGTAGATCTAGTAACAGTCTGGACACAGTAAAAATATACCCAAATTATTGGGGTCGATCGTATTTTCGCGAAATTGAAAGATGAAGGTCAGAAGAACGAGCAGAGAATGAGCCGCAGCGAGCTGCGCATACTATGTGTACTTCGATTTTGTACGTACTAGATGTAATCGGTGCAAAAAATGGATTTGATTTCATCTTATTTTCGCATATTAGAACCCTAAATAGAAGATAAAAAAAACTCACACAAATCTTACATCTCGCTTCGGCAATACCACAATACATCCTACATTACTCGCCGATTTTGGTTGGTTAATGGGCATTCGGAATTTCGGACCTCGATTCACTGTAAAAACGGGATTCGTAAATTAAATACTATGCCGGTAACAATATTCTGCATCGTCGTAACAGATAAGGTATGGAAAATAACAGTTCGCTGGACATTTATAACAATATAATCTAAAAGCATAACAGAAAGTCGCCGGAAAATAACTATTGGTTCAGTATGTTGGGATGGGTATTTTCGTCAATACATTATTTAAATCCTTATCTCTGCAATTTTCAAATTCTTGGTCCTTAAAACTAACGCCAGCTCTGACAGGGACTGAACTCTTACCAAACATACAAACTTGTAAAATTCCCCATTTATTTTTGGTACTCTTGTAGATGTGTGTGCTATTAATTTTAAATTTAGTTCATTGAAATTGTATAAATTTAATTATGTTTATACATATATATAATGGTATATGACAATAGTGATTAACTAAAATAGTACCTAAGTGAGTAACTTTTTTAAATTTAATTAATTAATTTTTTTGTGTAATTGATAGATCAAGGGTCATTATACTCACCACTCGCGCTTAATAAAATAGAATAAATAAAAATTTTGGCTTTCTCCTCATAAAAGCAAATAATTTGTAGATTTTTATTCGAAAGGAAATAATAATTTCTGATCCTAAAGTGCCTTGAAGATTCTCATCTTAAATAGTTCACAATAAAAAGAATTTATTTGCTAATTAATAATATTACCAAAAATTTTTTTATTTTTAACATTAGTTCCGATCAAAATTAGATGTGAAAGACTAGCTTGAGTCTCTCACGTTCTAGACTCGAGTTCGAGTTCGAAATAATTGTTACGAGTTTAAAGATCCAAATTTTAAATTAGCTAAATTAAAAATATGACAAAATAATTTTGCTAGACTTAAGTCGATATTGAGATCGATTAAAATGGTGGATTTTTTTCAATGCGATTACATATTTGTTGTTTGCTCCAAATTTTGTAGGAGTCAATAACCGTTATTTGTGGCGCAATAATAGTAAAATGAACATCCCAAGAGATACTTGGCCACTAGTAAAAAGAGAATGATCCCACCATAATTACTTGATATATTATTTAATTTACGCCACATTCAATATACTTGTAAAATATTTACTTTCTTTCCAATATATTCATAATTCATCAGTCCAATGCCACTTTCTTTGTTTCCGTCTAATAGGACTTTCGAAAGGGCCCAATTAATAATATTGATTGACTAGAAAAAAAGGTTACTACTAGTTGAACGAATATATAAATGTTTGCGTCCTTTTTAGGGGAAAATTGATGATGAAAGTGTTGGTCGAGCCATCCAAAGAGGACGCCTCCACAAGAAAACAAAAAAAAATAAAATAAAATAATATTATTAATATTATATTATAATATTATTTTATATATATAATAATTTAATGAACGGCTGATATTGAAGGGCGACGCGGCGCATTCCTGGTCACCCGTTTTGAGCGGTCCAGAAGAGCTGAAGACATCTATAAATAGGCTGAGGATTCTTCAGTTATTATCATCACAAGCTCATTCGAGTTTTACTATATAGAGAGAAGTAGTTCGAGTGAATTGTGAGGTTATCAGTTTCAGGTAGAAACTGATAGGGTTCCACATCCAGAGAGAGCTGTGAGGTAAACACGAGTGGTAAAAGTGAGATAGTAAAAATTCGAGGGTTGTAATTTTTACTATAGTGAAAATTTTGCCGACTCGTCCGTGGTTTTTCCCTCTTAGTTAATAGAGGGTTTTCCACGTTAAAGTTTTGGTGTTCTTTCTTACCACACGGTAATTTTATTTTTGTGGTAGTTACTGTGTGGGGCCCCCCCAAATTTACCCCATGGGTCCCACTTCTCCCGATCGTCGTACCGAGTCAAACCCAGACCTGTTCCGCTGCGGGGCCCACTTACCACCGCGGGGGCCCACCACCATTCCCAACAAGTGGTATCAGAGCCCGATAGTATTCTGAGTATGCTCTGTGGTTGCAGCTTTGACTGATCTTCCACATCAGAAAAGATACTAGTAGGTTGCTGGTAGATTTTGACGGCCATGGAGAACGACGGAGGAATGATCAAGCTGACAGTAACGAATTACTCCATATGGAAATCAAGGATGGAGGATTATCTTTATTGCAAAGACCTCAATGAACCAATCGAAAATGCAGGCAAGATGCCCGAAGGCGGGAATGCTGACCTATGGAAGAAATTGCAAAGAAAGACGCTAGCTGTTATCCGCCAATGGGTGGACATAAGCCTCTACAACCACGTCCGAAATGAGACAGACCCCTACAAACTCTGGACGAAATTGGAGGGTATGTACGAGGTGACAAATGCGCTGAGCAAGGTATTCATGATGCGAAAACTCATGAATGTGAAGCTGAACGAGGGACGATCAGTTGCTGAACATCTGAATGACTTTGAAGGGCTGGTAACTCAACTCACAAGTGCCGGTCTAGTCCTGATGATGAGCTACAAGCTTGTCTACAACTGGGTTCTCTACCTGATAGCTGGGATACGTTGGTAGTATCGCTCACCAACTCGGCACCAAGCGGTAAAGTCACGATGGAGATGGTGAAAAACAGACTCTACAATGAAGAGCTGCGACGGAAGGATGTCGCCAGTACTAGTACGGGAAATCAGGCCCTTGTTATGGAGAATAGGGGTCGGAGCAAGAGTAGAGGACCAAAAGGATTCGACAAATCAAAAGATAGATCCAAGTCCAGGGAGATGAGGAAGTGCTACCATTGTGGAAAAATTGGTCACTTGCAAAGAAACTGTAGACTTCTCAACAGAAAACATGAACAAGATGATGACAAGAACACGTCTGCAATCGCCTCCAACGGTGGTGGAGAGGTTACTCTGGTGAATGAAGCAGACTGCTGTCATGATGCGGATGCAAGCACCGAATGGGTAGTGGACTCTGGTGCCTCCTACCATTGTGTTCCAAGACGTTAATACTTCTCCACGTATAAGGCGGGAAACTTTGGCACTACAAAGATGGGTAACCAAAGTGTTTCTAAATAGTGGGGTCGGTGATATCTGTATCCAGACGAGCGTAGGGTGAACATTACGGCTGAAAGATGTGCGACACATTCCAGACCTGCGTCTGAACCTGATTTCTGTGAAAGTGCTGGACAACGAAGGATACTATAACGAGATGGCAAATAGTAACTGGAAACTCATCAAGGGATCGTTGGTGGTAGCGAGAGGAAAGCTATGCTGCTCGCTATACAAGATGCACGGAACGATATGTGCTAACCAACTGAATGCAGTTGAAGATGATGCTTCTCCAAATTTGTGGCACAGACGGCTGGCGCACGTAGGAGAAAAGGTGTTGAATGTCTTGGCTAGAAAGTCCCTCATACCAGTAGCCAAGGAGAAAGCGCTGAACCCCTGCGATTATTGTTTATTTGGGAAGCAACATAGAATTTCATTCGCGAAGAACTCAACCAGGCGAATGAAGAAGTTGGAGTTGGTACACTCTGACGTATGCGGACCCATGGAAGTCGAATCTCTGGGAGGCAGTAAATATTTTCTGACCTTCATTGATGATGCGTCTCGCAAGACCTGGTATATCTGTTGCGGCGAAGGACCAGGTGTTCTATTATTTTCAGAAGTTCCATGCAATGGTGGAAAGAGCAACAGGAATGCCGCTAAAGTGTCTACGCACAGATAATGGTGGTGAATACATCTCTCGAGAATTCAGAGATTATTCCACGAAGAATGGCATTAAGCATGAGAAGACAGTTCCTGGCACTCCTCAACAGAATGGTGTCACGGAGAGAATGAACCGAACCATTATGGAGAGAGTCCGAGCGATGCTCAAAATGGCTAATCCTCTAAGTCATTTTGGGGGGAAAGCTGTCAACACTGCAGTCTATCTTATCAACTGACTACCTTCATCGGCGTTGGATTTCGACATTTCAGAGAAGGTGTGGACTGGTAGAGACATCTCATATTCGCATTTGAGAGTGTTTGGCTGCAAGGCGTTCATGCATGTGCCAAAGGAACAAAGATCAAAGCTCGATGATAAATCGAATCCTTGCATCTTTGTTGGGTACGGAGACGAGGAGTTTGTCTACAGACTTTGGGATCCAAAGAAGAAGAAGATTGTTCGAAGTCGCGACGTAGTATTCCGTGAGCACGAGACCATGGGAGACGCAGAGGTGGATGCGGCAAAATCGACAGGTGGCGGTGTAGACGATTATACACCAGTTAGCATTCCATATAATGGTGCCACGGAGGAAGGAATGCAACAATCAGAACCTGAACCAGAAGAGCCGGCCATTGATGATGATGAACACACTGAAGGTAATGAGCAGGGAGAGCCTTCAGATGTGCAAGAAGAAGTTGAACCTCAGCTGAGAAGGTCAACTAGGGAACACCAACCATCTATGAGGTATCCGAGTTCTGATTATATTGATTACTGACGAGGGGGAGCCAGAGAGCTTCCAGGAAGTACAATCTTGTAGGGAGAAGGATTGTTGGACAAAGGCCATGCAAGAGGAGATGGATTCTCTAAAGAAGAATGATACGTACGAGTTAGTTCGATTACCAAAAGGAAAGAAGACACTCAAGAACAAATGGGTGTACAAATTAAAGAAGGATGATAGCAAGCTAGTCAGATACAAGGCTCGATTAGTGGTCAAAGGTTTCACTCAGAGGAAGGGGATCAACTTTGACGAGATATTTTCACCGGTCGTGAAGATGAGTTCAATCAGAGTCATACTAGGACTAGCTGCTACCATGGATCTTCACTTGGAGCAACTCGACGTGAAGACCGCATTCTTGCATGGTGATCTTGATGAGGAGATATATATGGAACAACCCGAAGGGTTCGAGGTTAGAGGTAAAGAGGACATGGTCTGCCGGTTGAAGAAAAGCTTGTACGGATTGAAACAAGCTCCGCGGCAGTGGTACAAGAAATTTGATTCTTTCATGGTGCATCAGGGGTTCAAGAGAACATATGCAGATCCATGTGTTTACGTCCGGAGATACTCTAACGGTAAATTTATCATTCTTCTCTTGTATGTTGATGATATGCTAATTGTCGGACAAGATGCAGAGATGATTAGCAGGTTGAAGAAAGATTTGTCAAAGACGTTTGACATGAAGGATTTGGGTTCGACAAAACGGATTCCCGGAATGGAGATTACCCGAGATCAGAAAGCTGGAAAATTATGGTTATCCTAGGAGCGCTATATTGAACGAGTTCTAGAGAGGTTCAATATGAAGGATGCTAAGCCAGTTAGCACGCCACTTGCCGCGCACTTTCAGTTGCGAAAGAAATCCAGTCCATCAACAACAGAAGACGGAGAAGATGTCCCGATGTTCCATATTCATCGGCGATCGGAAGTTTAATGTATGCCATGGTGTGTACGAGGCCAGATATCGCTCACAGCAGTTGGCGTTGTGAGTCGATTTCTATCGAATCCCGGGAAGTCACATTGGGAAGCAGTGAAGTGGATCTTGAGGTACCTGAGAGGAACTTCCAAATTATGCCTAACATTTGGAAGTGGTAAATATTTTCTTACAGGCTATACGGATGCTGATATGGCCGGTGATCTCGACAGCAGAAAGTCAACGTCGGGATATATATTTACGTTCTCAGGGGGAGCTATCTCATGGAAGTCGAGGTTACAGAAATGTGTTTCTTATCAACTATTGAAGCGGAGTATGTTGCAGCAACGGAAGCTGGCAAGGAGATGCTCTGGTTGAAGAGATTTCTTCAGGAGTTGGGAATTCAGCAGGAGTAGTACATAATATTTTGCGATAGTCAAAGTGCTTTGGACTTGAGCAAGAATACTATGTATCACTCGAGGACGAAACACATCGACGTTCGTTATCATTGGCAGGCCCGGCCATTGGGTAAAGCTACTAAAGCATGGGCTTTAGGCCCCAACATTTTATAGGGCCCCATCATTTGGCTTACTAGTATTATAGTGTGCAAAAATTATTAATTAAGCCCAGCCCAACAAATATATACCTATTATTCTTTTTTTAATTAAACTTGCATTTAAGTTTATTTTTTGTCTTTCAACTTCCAGACCTCATTTCTTTCGGCTGTCTTCTTGTCTTTCAACTTCCTACTTTAGTTAGCCTTTTTGTGCCTATAAATAAATCTCTCATATCCCTCATTGCTATATCCAACGGTCTCAAATCTCATTATCTATCTAATAGTAATAGCTTAATTGAATCTCCACGTCAGACAACAACCGAAGCTCAACAAAATAATTCAGGTTTTATCTTTGTATTTTTATCTTTTATTTATTAAAATTAGTAAAGCTATTTTATTGCATTTCTGAATTTTTTTTGCATTATTTTGTTGTTAGTAAGTGATGTCTACAAGAAAATATGAGTCCGGTCACTCAAAGAGATTGAAAAAACAGAAACTAGAAGCTTTAGTTGAATCGCAAAAAGGGTCATTATTAAAATATGTTACTGTTACTAAAGATAAGACTAACACCCAAGAAAATTTTGGGCAGACTTCTATGAATGAAGATGGTATTCGTGAGGCTTCTTTAAATGAAGAAACTATACCCCTAAATATTGATGCCAAACAAATTTTAGAGGAGGAAGAAGTATCTGATGATCTACTGAAATATGATAATCTCGAAACTAATAATATGGAACAAGAGAACAATAATGGATCAATTAGTTTACCTATTAACTTTTATGATCCGAGCAAATGGATAAATATTGATACTAATTTAAGAGATTTACTAGTACAAAAAGGTCCAGTTAAGATCGATGATATTGAATTTCCTAAAGATGAGTATTGCAGACACTTCTCTTCTTCTCTTTATGTTCAAAAATTAGCTAATGGGGAAACATTAGAAAGAAAAATGGTTAGTTTATTCTAAGACTTGGATAGGGTATTTTGCTTTTGTTGCAAATTATTTAATGTTACTATATGCAAAAGTAAGTTAGGAAGGGATGGAAGTAACGATTGGAGGAATATTAGTGCTAAACTTAAAAGACATGAAATTAGTGATGAACATATTGTGAATATGAGTGCTTGGATTGATCTAGAACTGAGGTTGATGAAAAATAAAACAGTTGATAAACATATTCAAGATAAAATAAATAAAGATAAAGAACATTGGAAAAATTCTTAATAAGAATTATTGCCGTTGTAAAATTTCTAGCCAAGAGAAGTTTAGCATTTCGTGGCACTAATGAAAGATTTA